>PPLR02000038.1:0-113025 GCA_003706535.2 Teunomyces kruisii | reverse complement strand
GTTCGACTACGCGATTGCCTACATCACATACCTGTACCAACCAACTCATGTTACCTGCGTATGAGTCGTGTGAGAAGATGAGAGAAACGTTACTATTTGCAGTTACCGAGGGTCACGTTGGATTTGGGTTTGCGTAGGTCCTTAGAGTATTATAGAGACGAATACATCAACTGAATTAGCTCCACTTCTATAATAGTTCGAGTACAGCGATTAGACGAGCTCATCTGAATTAGTGTATTAGTTTGATAATGTCTCTAGACCAACAATGACTCCGCATCGTTGTCATAATAGTGTTGCATCCATAGCATTGTCTCGCAATCTATTTGTGTGACTTTCAAGATTCATATGTGTGCTACATTACCCTCTATACTACACTGATACTCGCAAGGCGCTTCAAGTGACTCTCATTGGTAAGAAAAACGGTTACTTCGAATTGTTGGGAGATGTGACCTTTATTGAATTTTTTGTGGTTCCTTAGTTTGTGGTTGAGTCAGTTGTAAAGGACCACGCCGTGATTTACAAGGTCTACTATCTGTAAGTAGCGACGGAAGTCAGTGATAACACGAAAAAAAAAAATTCCGCATATTTGTGGCGGTTGTAGTTTAATTCATTCTGTGTCCTAAGCTACATCCAATTGTTGGTGAGTATTGCCAAGCTTTTGGTGCTGACACCCTTGTTGGCATCACGAAATCTGGTGTTTGGGATGCTGGGGAAACATTTTAGCCTACTGGGACTATAACTCTTTCAAATTCTATATTTGGTGTCTCGTGTTCCCATTTCCCCGACCCGCTGTAGGCTTTGACTCGACATCGGTGGCCGCTGACCAAACGAATACTACAAGCGTATATGTCTCTGAGACGTGAAATTGCCTTTCTACCAACAACCACGACTTCTCGGGGAATTAAAGAAAGCAAATTTGCTGATTGACGAGATGTTTAGAGGACGCCGCCCTGTGCATGAGAAAGAATTCCCTACTGGCCCAGATCGGGACCACCATGTAGGATAATTCCATACATCTAACAATAAAACGTTCTATGTTAGCAACGAGGATCAATTAAATCATGCTTGAGGCCGTGGTAACAAGTTCTGGGTATGGGTATAGGAAAACTGGCAAATATGATGAGAATGTTTGGACTTCAACCAACTAAATCGTTTTTTTACTACGTAGTATTTACTTGGATTACGTATATGGAGGAGGCTAATTGTGGCTGTAATAAAAACCAGACAAGATATGTAGTTAGGGGTAGCGCAACAAATAATGACCATTTATTTTCAAATTGGAGTTTTATCCAAATATGTTGTACTGAAAATGATCTGGGACCCTATCTTAATTTTGGCCCGGAAGGATTATTTCTCGAATACTTTATTGATTTTTTGAGTCAAGAAATATAAGAATCGTTTAAATAAAATTTAAAAATAGAAAAAACCGAATGATCTAACAAATGAAAAGAAAAGAAAGAAGTCAACGTAAGTAGTTACATGTTGCTAAAATAAAAGGGAGACAAAAATACCAAAGGTGGTGAAAGCAAAGGATGCAACAATTGAAGTGGCAGCATTGGTAAATGTGTTCACAATTATTGGCTCTGAAAGACTTTGAATTACTGAGTGAGTTGCTGATTTAGAAACTGAAGCTAAAACAGCTGAGGAGGTTTCAGTGGGATTATTGACGAAAACGGTCGGTGAAATCAATACATTGGAATCTGTTAACGATGGCACCGTCAACAATTGAGATTGTTTAACGGGGGAATCACTAATCGCCAACGACGACACAACTGTACCATTCCAATACAATGAGAATCCACTCGCTTGTGCAAATAGTACTCCAGGAACCTCGACAACAACAGCGTCAGGAACACCAGCGGAGTTGGTTAACGTGGCGGTGGTCGTGAACGATCCGGTCCATGTGGAGGTGACGGTAGGAAGAGCTGGAACCTCGACAACAACAGCGTCAGGAACACCAGCGGAGTTGGTTAACGTGGCGGTGGTCGTGAACGATCCGGTCCATGTGGAGGTGACGGTAGGAAGAGCTGGAACCTCGACAACAACAGCGTCAGGAACACCAGCGGAGTTGGTTAACGTGGCGGTGGTCGTGAACGATCCGGTCCATGTGGAGGTGACTGTTGTGATAGGTAAGAGTACCGAGACAATTGCAGTGTCCCCAGGAGTTGCATTAATGGTGCTTGTGGTAGGAAATGATCCCGTCCATGTACCCGTAAGAGTAGTGGTAGGTATTGGTATTTCCTCAACTACTGTTATAGTTTGTCCCAAGCCTGATTTAAAAGGTAGTGTTATGGTGGAGGTGAAAGGGAGGGTGTAAGTAGATGTAAGAGTTTCAATATCGGTACCATTGCTTTCTGGTGGCGGACCACGTGGATAGAACCAACCTGCTGTTGCGATGAAGGGCTTTGAAGTTTGATTAACACAATTGGAAACGGTCAGGTAGGTGATGCCTGCAGATTTAACTTGCGAAAAGGTTCCAACTGCAGTCCAAGGACGCCAACCAAGAGGTAAGTCCAGAAAAGTGAAGGAGAGAGTTGTTGAATTACAACTAATATTACCTGGGAAAGTATCACTCGAGGATTCTGGGAAGTACCAGGCGTTTAGCTCATTGGTAAAGCCAAACTGGACCGTCAGACAATCAAACAAATTTTTAGTAGCAACAACACTCAAAACACCATTTTCGGTTACCCCTGTTAGACAAGCGCTCCCCAACTGATAGAAGTGGTTAGTCTCATATTGTCTGGAATACTCTCTTAGAACACTGGGGTCTACGCCATAAAAAGAAGTAGCATTGAAATCAGCTTGTCCTGTAAGGTTATTAGCCCCATCATTGAAGTAAATTGTGTTTAAACCCGGCGTGGTGTATCTCTTAGCACAATTCAATGAGTAAGGATTGTTGCCAAGCCCGACATTGAAAAAAGTAGAAAATTGAACAGTCCCACTTGTAAATTGCCCTGGAATAACGTTAGAAGTCGCTGTGCAATCTATTTTACTGTCGTTGTTTTCATCTCCAGAATTACTGACTTGACACTCTGCATACACTGTATTTCCCACTGTTAAATTAAGTGGTCCAAAGAGATTGTAGGTACATGGAATATCCAAATAGAAAGTGTCTCCGGGACTGAAATCGTTGAACTTCCAATTTGCCAGAATAACCCAACCTGGAATCTCGGGAGAATTATTGTAGATATCCCCTCCTGTAAATGTAAACTCAAAGTCACTAAAAATACCAGTTTGAAATTTGGCCACAACCGTAATGACCGTACCAGCCAAAGCAAGGAGCCCTTTTAATTTCATTTTCAGTTAGTGATAAAATACAAAATAGAAAGGAAATCAAGGCATTATATAATGGCTTCCAATTTTTAATTTTGCCTAAGTGTCCTCAGCAATCAAGGCAACTTATTTGATATGTTTTATTAACTCTACGTGTTATTCCCATTTGGTCAAAATTAATTTTGTTGTGAACCGCCCGAAATCTTTTTTTGGGTACGAAGTCACCTCAATCTGATCAAGTTGTATGTTATCAATTTTAATTTTCCAAAACTTGTTGGCTGAAAAATATTTCTTTGGAATAAAACTGTACTGAAGTGGACAATATTGGCTTTTTTCCTTCTTCTCTTTTCCTTTCTGGATATTTGTGTAACAAAATACAAAGTAGGGCAAGTCTGTAAAAAGATTTCCAAAACCTTTTCAAAAAATATTTCTTTCTTTTGAGTTTCAATTGTGTTTATTCTCAGCACAACCGTTCTTAGCACAACCGATTTCAGCACAACCGATCTCAAAACAGATCTGCAGAATTATTTTTATTGGTGTCTTTGCGGCGCTTCTGTTCAAAAAATTGATATCTTTTATTACTGTGGGCGAATAATTTCGCCAAAGCTTTTATGTTGATCCGATAGCAAATTTGAAAGTTCACTGTTAGTACCTTGGGCACGCTTTTTCGTATATTAAGTTCTTTGGCTAATTTGTTTATGAGACTGGTAGATTGAAAATAATCGTTTTAGGCTACATCAATAGATTGTAAACGTTCTCTTTACGATCAAATGCAGATTATTTGGAAATCTATATTTTTAAATTGAATTAATTTTTTCTAAAGCAACCTTCGGATGACGTTTAGGGATGTCAATATTCAATACATTATAAGTTCTAAAACCCAGTTCACCGGATCGACACCCGTTGTGAAATAACTGGCAATATTATTGGTGAATTGAATATTGGAATCCCCGCTTTGAGATACGCACTGAAAAAATATGTCACTGACGTAGCGAATATTTTAATATAAGCTAAAATTTAACTCTTTCCAATCTAAAAAGGTCACTACATTCTCACTGGATTAGTCTAATCTGGAGACATAATTTGGTTTTTTAGAATGCAAATTTTTAGAGAATTACTGAATCAAAAAAGCTGAGATTATAAGAAAGAAACATCTTAATATTTTGATAAAAACGTTTTAGCGTGGAAGAGGATTCTTATCTCGTTATTAATGGATAGCCACTTTATCAATGTCTATTGTTCTGTGACAGTGCTGAAATAATAAATTCTTTTTCTTTGCTAGAAGCATGACTTTATGTGAGGGCTTTTTTTGATTGGCTTGACTCTAAATAATACTGTTTTTATTAATTAACATGCATTTTGTTTTTTTAGGCGAGATTTCTCGGGCCGAGCGAATTTCGCGCCCGTTTTGGCACGGTACAGTGTTTTTCTATTGCAAGGGGAAGATTTGTCTAAGTAACTGTGACCTTTACTAGATACGTCTAGGATTCGATCTTTTGAAAAAATGGCCCGTTGTAGCAACAGCCTCCACGTTTTTACAATCTGTTTTGGCTTGCAAATATCTGAGGGTAATCTTATTCTCCAAAATTGAAAAGAAGGATCAAGCACTGGGTGAGGGACGTGGCTTTTTTTTTGTGTTGAATGAGAATTGTTGAATTTCCATTTAGAAAATAGATGCAACCTCATTCTTATCATCGTCAAGTTTAGAAAACATTAGACGAGTCTAATTCAAATCAGTATAAATAGAAAGTCTTCGACAAATCTGTAATAGGAGTAGAGATAATAAAAATAGAAATATCGTATCAATCATGTCCACTTTCATTCCTTTTACTTGAAATGCCCCTGTCACCTCTGCTGGTAGTAAAAGCTCCAATATTACTAAAGAGAATATTACAGGTGTTTCTAACTCAGCCAATAAAGATGTTACTAAGAATCCAGTCGAGGATACATTTCAACAGGTTGTCTTGAACTCGTAGCGTTAGCTTATCGAGTGCCAACTCTGTCGTTCATCATTTACCTCCCCTTTACTACAAGTCAGACATTTCTCCGAAAAGCTCTCAAATGGTACGAAGTATGCGTAGAATGTTCTTTGTGTTTTTATTCTATGTTAGTCACTTTCTAAACACTTCAAATTGTCTCTCAACTGGTAATCCACTGAATTTCAATTTTTTTGGAAATGTGGCATAAATATTTGGAAGGTTTTGAGCACTGCAGCAAAACAACCTGGATAGATGACACGTAGCTGATGATCAAAATGGCCTCTGCAAGTATAACCAAGCCTTTATGGCCAAGTTGGTAAGGCACCTCACTCGTAATGAGGAGATCGTCAGTTCAAATCTGGCTGAAGGCATCATGGTGGAGGCTTTGAACGGTATGGTTCGCTCTCAACTTTTTTTGCATTAAAAGTTGTGGCCAAATGTAAGAAGGGAACTCAATCAAATAGGGTCTACTTTGGAAAAAAAATACAGGCAATAGACTTGTGTGCTGGTGGTAAAGTCTGTTACACTTAAGGAGCCTGTGTGGAAGAGCATTGGAGGATGTGACAGGTATCCCGCGAGAATCTTTTTCTTCGCATACCAATCCAATTTTTTTGCAGCTATGACCCAAAAAGGGAGTGGTTTCACAACTTGTGGCTAAAACTACTTCAAAAGACTTGATACAGGATACTGGGATCTATATCGATTTCGCCACTTTTGATGAAGTCAGAGTCAAGTAGGCTGATGATAGCGTGATTTTAAGTCAACTTACTTTTAGCCATTAACCTTGTGGTGGCGTTGTCGGCTGTGAAGGGAACCCTACACTCCCAATGTCTGAAGCGGAGTATTTCTCTCTAGGTTTCTACAATACTGTTCTTTAGGGGCGACTTCTTTGTAGGGGAGATGCTTACGAGAGATATGTACGTTAATTCATCTATTATCTATTGCTAAGGGAGAAGGGACACCTAGGTTACCTAGATATATTACACCTACAGTTCTAACAAAACCACTCCGATATTAAGAAACACCCACTGAGATCCTCCGTAGCAGACTCCAAAACAGAACCGAGACCGAATGGCTATAATTGAGGCGTCACGTGCCGCGTATCTCCATTGGAGCGGAGGAGAATCTTGAGGTGGTGGGGCAAACAGTAGAAGGATAAAAGAGAGGGTGACATGTTCGGTCTCCATCGCGTTATATTTCCCATAGAAGTATGGTTGCAACGTGAGATTCTCCAGCAACTATCGCTTCCCCTGCTACGTAAGGCATTAGCCTGTGCGTCCCCACTTCTCCCGTATCTCGCCCGAGCTGAGGGACACGCCGTTGGTTGTCGGCGCGAGTTGGCGGCTGCTCCTGCACAGGGCCTCATCGCTCGGGTTCCCCTTCCCTCTACAACACGCGCTATGGGCAGTACTCAGCGACTGGCAATATATAATGGGCCCGAGATCTCCACGTTGTGACCACTTTTAAAAAGAGACCCTACTCTAACTACGAAACCAAACGACAATGTCTGACTTCAACATCTCCTCTGCCACTGCCCAGGAATACGAACACGAATACTCCGCCCACAACTACCACCCACTTCCCGTGGTGTTCTCGCGCGCCCTGGGCGCCCACGTCTGGGACCCTGAAGGCAACGAATACCTCGACTTCCTTTCTGCCTACTCCGCCGTGAACCAGGGCCATTGCCACCCCAAGATTGTCGCTGCTTTGACCGAGCAGGCTCAAAAATTGACCTTGTCGTCGCGTGCGTTCTCCTCCGACGTGTTCAGTGCCTACGCCAAGTACGTCACCGAATACTTTGGCTACGAAATGGTGTTGCCCGTCAACACCGGTGCCGAGGCCGTCGAAACCGCATTGAAGCTTGCCAGAAAGTGGGGTTACGTCAAGAAGGGCATTCCTGCCGGCGAAGCCATCATTTTGTCGGCCACCGACAACTTCCACGGCCGTACTTTGGGGGTCATCTCCATGAGTACCGACCCAGACTCGACCACCGACTTCGGCCCATACCTCAAGGGTGTCGGTCCTCAAATTCCCGGTGAAGCCGAGGGCACTTTGTTGAGATACGGTGTCATTGCCGACGTCGAAAAGGCCTTTGCCAACGCCGGCGACAAGATCGCTGCCATTTTGTTGGAACCAATCCAGGGTGAAGCCGGTATTGTTGTTCCTCCAGAAGGATACCTCTCCCAGGTCCAGGCCCTCTGTAAGAAGCACAATGTTTTGTTGATCTGTGACGAAATCCAGACCGGTATTGCCAGAACCGGTAAGATGTTGTGTTACGAACACTCCGAGGGTGTCAAGCCCGACGTGGTTCTTTTGGGTAAGGCCATTTCCGGTGGTGTTTTCCCCGTTTCTGCCGTTCTCTCCTCCAAGGAAGTCATGTTGACCATCGAGGCCGGTTCCCACGGTTCAACCTACGGTGGTAACCCATTGGGCTGTGCCGTTGCCATTGCTGCTCTCCAGGTTGTCAAGGACGAAGACTTGGTCGAAAGATCGGCCAAGTTGGGTGCTCTCTTGCGCTCGAAGCTCGAAGCCTTGAAGGCCGAATCCAACGGTGTCATTTCTGAAGTCAGAGGTAAGGGTCTTTTGTCGGCCATTGTTATCGACGACACCAAGACCAACGGTAGATCCGCTTGGGACTTGTGTTTGGTAATGAAGTCCCACGGTGTGTTGGCCAAGCCTACCCACGACCACATCATCAGATTGGCTCCACCTTTGGTTATTTCCGAGGAAGACTTGTTGAAGGGTGTTGAAGTGATCAAGAATAGTTTGGCCGAGTTGCCAACCGCCGAAAAGCATGCTCATTAAGCGTGTCTAAGCTAGAAGCATGACAAGCAAGCAAACTTCACGCTGTATTATGGCTGTCCCTGGCAGCACTGGTAAGGAACTAAAAAGTATGATATACAAGTACATAGATATGAACGAACTGAGTTCTGCAAGTGTAGCACAGTGTGTCAGTGTCGATGTGAAAGTATGGACTGATTATAAATTGTGGATATTCACCATTATTTCTACTTTTTTGCAACAATACGTCTCTGAAACCCAAGACTGTGAGTTTTAAAGTAAAAGTTGACAGCATTGCACTTTTTGGGAGGTTTAAAAGCTGTCAACATTCCAGAAGCACTCAGTATGGAGGAAAGAGTGTTGGACGGCGGTTGGATTTCAAAAGACACCGGTTTTGTAGCGTGGCTGGAGTATATGGGTGAGACAAACGGTATAGTGCGGTAATGGTGTTTTATCTGGGGAAGCAATTTGCGGCACGGATCCTTTCATATCTCTTCCCCGGTACTCAGTTCCGACTTGTCGCAACCAGTTGTCGAAAACGATGCAGGCGATGCGGCGCCGCAGCGGCGCGGGCCCGAGTCTCGGATGGTAACGTAAGGCAGTCTATCACGTGACCAAACTCTAATTTGTCACGCCCCAAATTTTGCGCCTGTTATCTCCTCGGCACATGTGTCCCTGCACACAGCCGCGGGGACATATAAAGTGGAGATCATCCACTTTCCACCGCCACCAATCCACACCACCATGGCATTCGTAGGAGGCGCAGACTGCAGCACAAACAACAACATCCTTTCACAGTTCAACAAGCACACCCAGCAGGACCGGTCGCTCCAACAGCAGAGCGCGGGCGGCGCGCCGATCCTCGGGTCGTCGAGCTTCAAGAACGACACGGCGATGAACCGCCAGAACTTGGACAGTTTCATGGGCGGGCCTTCAAGCTTCCAGTTCCAGCCAATGAGACACGAGTTGAACATGATCCAGCACCTGAACCTGCAGAACCAGCAACAGAACGCCAGCCAGAACTGGAGCGGCGAGTTCCACTCGTCGTCGCCGGTGCCGGTCCAGCAGCAACACCAAGGTGGTCCACAGCACGCCCAGGCCCAGGGCCATTCGCCCGAGTGGGCCTCCGAGTTCCGGCCGCAGGGACTGCCCGGCCCCCAGATCCAGCAGCAGCCGATGCAGCAGCCGATGCAGAACTTTGGCATGTATGGCAGCGGAGGAATGAGATACAGGCCGATGATGGGCCAGCCCATGTTACAACAGCACCAGCAACAACAACCACAGCAAGAACACCAGCAGGAGGAGTCCACGCAGCAGGACCTGACCGCGTGGGACAACCAGTTCGCCGAGATCGAGGAGCTTACTAAGGAAGCCGAGATTCAACGTGAAGAATCGCCCGAGTTTGTCATCGACGACAAGTACCAGGCCACGTTCCAGGAAGTGTGGGACGGGCTCAACTCGGAGGCGTTGGAGAACGACTTTATTTCCCAGCTGTACGACGACTTCAAGCGTACGCAGCGCGAGCCGCTTCCGGCAGACATGAGCCAGTGGGAAAAGGACTTTGCCCGGTATGCACTGACCCGTGCCCATTTCGGAGACTACCAGTTTGAGGACAAGGAGCACAACCAGTTCATGGGCATGACGGACGCGTACGAAATCGGGCTCCAGTTGATGGAAAACGGCGCCAAATTGAGTGAGGCTGCCCTTGCGTTCGAGGCAGCCATCCAACAGAACGAAAAGCATTACATGGCGTGGTTGAAGCTTGGAGAAGTCCAGACCCAGAACGAGAAGGAGATCGCGGGCATTTCTGCGCTTGAAAAGTGCTTGGAGCTCCGGTGGGAGAACTCCGAGGCTCTCATGACGTTGGCCATCAGTTACATCAACGAGGGCTACGACAATGCTGCATTTGCTACTTTGGAGCGCTGGATCTCGACAAAGTATCCCCAGATCAGCGCCCAGGCCCGCCAGCAGAACCCGGCCATCACCGACGAGGACCGGTACTCGCTCAACAAGAGAGTGACCGAGCTCTTCCTCAAGGCGGCACAGCTTTCGCCCGACCATGCATCGATGGACCCGGATGTCCAGATGGGGTTGGGGGTGTTGTTCTATGCCAACGAGGACTTTGACAAGACCATCGACTGTTTCAAGGCGGCCATCTCCATCAAGCCGGACGATGCGGTGTTGTGGAACCGGCTCGGGGCGCTGTTGGCCAACTCCAACCGTTCTGAGGAGGCCGTGAGTGCGTACTTCAAGGCGCTCGAGTTGAAGCCGACGTTTGTGCGGGCACGCTACAACCTTGGAGTCAGCTGTATCAACATCCGGTGTTACAAGGAGGCTGCCGAGCACTTGTTGAGCGGGCTTTCGATGCACCAGGTCGAAGGGGTGAGCGAGCCGTCGACGACGTTGAACCACAACCAGAGCACTTCGTTGATGGAAACGTTGAAGAGAGCGTTCATTGCGATGGACAGAAGAGACTTGTTGGAGTTGGTGAAGCCCGGCATGGACTTGGACCAGTTCCGGGGCGAGTTTACATTCTGAAGAACGTACATATATATAGGGAGTTTAGGGCTAATGATAACGAACTGATATTAGAAGCGCTTTAGTGATTAAAGCATTTCCAAGGACAAAGTTGGATCGCCGAAAATACACCATGCCGAAACACGTCAATGCCCAAAGAAGAAACACCGGTCAGGGGAAATGACGTTTAGTGCAATTGTGCCATGCCAAGTAAACCAAACAATAATGCAGCCACTTGAAATTCGCACCGACTGCGCTTCGTATATAAATGGGTCCATATCCTTGCAGAGAGCCAGTTTCGCTCCCACCCCACATCCGCAATGGCTCCGATGGTCGTCAACGATCCGTATTCGGGCAACGGCAAAGATTTCAACAAGCTCTGGCTCCTCTTCATAATCGTACCTTTTGTAGTGGTGCCTGTGGGGGTGTACGTCTACTGGCGGCACTGGAAGAAGAAGCAGGCGAAAAACGCCCTGTCCGCGCCGCCGCCAAACCACACTTTCTACAACAATACCACCCAAGTGCGCGAACACGAGGTTTTCGTCACCGTCCATCCTGACGGCAGCACTACCGCCGGCGTGCCTCCACAGTTCCGGCTGTTTTTCCACCACTTCAACAACAACAGTAACAGTAACAATAACAATAACAATAACAATAACAATAACAATAACAATAACAATAACAACACCACCAAAGTAGAAGAGATCTACGATGACCCTCCGCTCCAGAATCCTCCGCCCGTATACAAGAAACAATAATTCCGCTGATTGCTGACGTCACGAAAACCCCAGTTGCGAAAAACTCGTATTTTGCACCTTCGGTCGGCCCGAGCACAACTCGTGCGCCCCAAGAAAAGTTCCCCGTTGACATATGCACGTTTGGTCCGGCGGAGTAGACACGGTGTGGCCACGGCTGGCGGAACGGAGTTATCTCTCCACCGTGTGGGCTATGGGGCCCAAAACGGAGGTTGAGCGAATACAAGAAATCCACAACAGCGTGCAAATTTCACCCCCCGTTTGTTCAATTGCTGCAAACGTGGCTGTTTACCAGGCACGGGTGGGCCAATGCTGCTGGCCACCACAGATATCTCACGCTCGACTGACCTGGAAACCCATTCTTGATAAGCCTACACCGTAGCTACGCACCATTATAGTGGTAGCGAGACCTCTAATTTATCCCATACACGCTCCATCCACGCTGTTATCGCCACATCTCACTAGTTTGACATTCCGCAGATCATTTCTCGGTCCATGGTCAATTCCGTAAACTTTAATTCCGTTTTCGCCATGGTCATTCACATCTGGTGTCTGAAATAGGAAAGTAGACAAAGATATCGGGTTTCGCCGTCTGGTCATTCACACTCGCCATTGATTACTGAAAACCAACGTGGTCATGAATACAACGTTACATTCACAATGACTCACTATTTTCTAGCGATTAGATTGCACATGTGCACCGCAAGAATGGAACTTGGTCCATTCCTGGACACGTTATCTTGAGAGAAGGGAACCACGACCCGACAGCTGTGGAGTTTGTTTGGGAATGATCGCAAAAATGACCGATAGCACCAACTGCAGCAATATACGGAAATAAGCCACGGACACACACAATTCAACGGTCCTAAAAATCCAGTTTGCAAATACACAACTCATAACGGAACAAATACAATTGTAGTACCACGGTCTTAATGACAGAAACTACCTACCAATGGCCTTTCTACCCGATTATTCTGCCATCGGAAAGGTTCCCCTCGGCAACAGTTTGAAAGTTCCCCATAAACACACTTTAACCTTGAAGCCAAATGATAAGTTACATCAACAACAAGGTTTACCCCATCAGCCACTGAATGATCTCCAGAAACACCCAAACTTCACCGCCATACTTTAAACCAGGAATGGCAAGAGAAGACGAAACTCCGCAGACCCTTTGCGCCGAGTTGATGACGTCATGTGACTTATCTACACCCACGAGTCACAGATTCGAAAATATCGTATTTTTGCACCACGATCCGACCGGCTATATGCAAGGCTGACACCTTGGTAACAACTCCGTTCACACGTTTCACTTCTCCGATAAGACCAAGTCGTGGTCACTGAAAGAATGAGAAGGGGTATGTGAGTAATTATCTCGGCAGTGGGACGGGCCACGAGCATGAGATTTATGGGTATATAACTACCGAGATTAATGCACTTTATTCGTCCATCATCAATGCACATTCCAACCATCGACCACAACATCACCAAGAGAGCTCCTTTGACGACTTACGGGTATCTGGCCCTTCTATTTCCCATTGCCGTGGTAGTTATTGTTTCTTGCTTAAAGGCGAGAGGTCCAAAGAAGACCGTCTCAGTACGGTCACAAACGAACAACAATTACCATCGCAACTCGTACCAATTTGAAAATGCCCGCACATTGCAAAGAAATCCACCGGTTAGAACAAACCTTACAAGCGTGGTGGTTATGGCACAAACAAACGCGGTTCAATCTGCCATTGCTGGCCTGGAACCTGTTGTCCCACCATACACGGCGGGAGACCTGAGCTTACCGGTACACCCCCCGCCAGCATACTGCAGGACGGAAATACGACACACGTATTAGAGTTTTATGATTGAGTAACAAATGAATACATGAATAAATGAATAAATGAATAAATGAATAAATGAATAAATGAAAGAGTATCTAAAATCTCGTAATCTGGCCGTTTTAGTAAATCCTCGGCAAATTGCCGCAGATCCAGGGGTCCGAGAAAACGGCGAGCATAGTCATGCAGCTACTTCAAAGGAGACTTTTCTTGGGGAAGATAAGAATTCTGCAAATCACAGGCTTCAGTTTTCTGCTTTATAGACCTCATTGGTGGATAAGAGCAAGCAATGACCGTTTCCCCATAGCTACTATCAGATATGGGCATAGGTGGGATACTCACCCCTGTTAGATTGTAGAGCTTATTTCGAGAAACTGAGTCAAGCAAGCAGAATCATAACAACCTACAAACCACATCATACAAAGTCAATGTCATAATTTTATACCTAACACCTGTTACACTACGCCATCATTCATAACGGGCCATTTCTTTAGTAAACGGTTGTAACTCTGCACTCCCAAAAAATAAGTGCCAACTAGAACAATTCGAAACGAACTAAGCCGAGATGTCAAAAGCAACCACATGATCTCCATCATATGACTTATACAAACGCTATTAATCTTACGACTATACAAGAAAATCTTATTCTGTGATTGCCGTGTCTCGGCAGAGAGTGCCAAGGAAGAGTAACAGACTACGCACAGCCGCAATAAATAGTATAAAAGACCCGAAAGATTCAACCTCCCCAGTTTACTGTAACAATGCATATTAATATTGGTGAAATGAGAAAGAGGGCAATCTTCCAAGGTTCAAGAGACCGAAGTTTCAACAAATTTTGGTTACTTTTCATATTAGTGCCTTTTGTATTGGTGGGGGTCTATTTCCTATACATGTGGAGAAAAAGAAGAAGACACAGGGTAATACCAGTACAACACCAAGCAAAACAACAATTATTACCAACAACAAGCTCCAATATATCCACAAGGTGGCTATCCAAATTATGGGAATAACAATTATAACCAATATGGCCCCCCTCCATATGTTGGTCCGAATAACCCTCAACCGGTCTATAAAACGTAGCAATGAATGTTTATGATATAAATTTTAGTGAATGTGATGATGACTTTCCAACTATAGCTGCTCTGCCAAGGCCAAGTACAAAACAACCAAGCCTATCTTCTACGGTTGTACCGAGAGTTTTCAGCCAATGTAACATATTTTAAGATAGTGTGTTCTGCTTCGTTCCATTTTTGCTATACTTTCTTATTTGGAGAGTGGTCGCATCCTCGGAAACGAAATGTTATGCAATCTGCCCCAAAGCAGAAGCATACATAAACATGCTCAAGTCCTTGGTTGTATAAATAGGCAGGAAACCACTTGTTGAGAATTTTTCAGTAACCATGGACCTTCTCCTAATAGGACTTATCGGCGCTTATGAATTAGGGGAAAACGACGGAAAATCAAAAAGCCACCGAAATAGCAGTTCTTCACAACGAGGAAACTCGTACAAAGGTAACCACAATGGAACACGTACCGATACGGATACTCTAAAAGAAACATTTAGTACTTGGCTCATTGCAATTTTCGTCGTAGCAGGTTGTCTTCTGCTTGGCTTCGGTATATCTTATGGACTAGCAGTTTTATCGGAACAAAGGAAGGAAGGAAAGATCAAGGACCCAGAACAGGGAATTGAAGATGTTGGAAATCAACAAAACCAACCAGGCAATGAAGAGTTCAGAGCGCCACCTGTACCACCACCTGGTTTTCAAACAAGGAAATCAAATACCCAAGCGGGAGTGACCGAAGTAGAAATGACCCAAATGAGACAATCCGAACAACCCCCTCAGTACAGCTGCGAACCGCCTAGTCACCCTCTACCGGCACGGTACAAAACGACAAAACCACCCCGTCGGCCGGCTTGAAAGATTGGAAAGGTGGAATGGTTGCAAAAAAATCCGCTATTGAGTGCCTGGCAAAAACGATTAAAAAAGGATCCCATGGATGGTGGTACAGTATCCCTGTTCCTTAGGATAAACTTCTTTTAGCTTTAATACTAGTACATTACATATACTCCAGGTTCTTGGATATGGTGGAAAACACTTCCATCCACATAAGTAGATAGGTAAATCAAGAACCCAACCTCGTAAAAAGTTTAAATAGAATTGGTTTTCTTCATAAGGTACAATTTTCAACAGTGTAGACCTATTGTGTAGAGAAATTCTCTTAGAAGTGATCGGCTATATTGGTTCACTGCGCTATATTCTGCCAAAAAAGGGCCCGAAAGCTTACTCTCAGGAACAAAATCGCAAGTATTAGTTTATGAACCCGTAAACGTGCTACTTCTTATAACTTCAAGCTTAGTATTGAGATCTTTTGTCCGAAGCAGCCTACGCCTATTCTTATTAATCCATTCACGCTGATACGCTTTTGTACAATGCGCTAATTAGTCACGATAAAAAAAAACGGCGATTTGCTGTTAATCACCGGGAACACACAGACCTGCACATAAATCTGAGTCATATCGCTTATTATTTCTTGCGATAACGACGATTTTTCAACCACCACCAGCATGTTTCCTTTGTTACCATTAATTGCCAGTGCTGCGGATGTTGCCAGACTTTCTGTGGTTGGCCGTGTATTGCTTACACTTCAGTCTGTAAAGCCTTCAAAGCACTTTCTCCGCCAGTTTCCCGATGTCGAGATCTTCGTCGATGCAGTGGGGGCCGACATCAGCGTCGATTCTGCCATTGAATTGTTGAACGTCGGCATCAAGACTATTTTTGTCAACCAGAACCAAGCGGATGAGCTTGTGGCTGCTGGTTTGCCTGCGGGTCGTTTTGCAGTCGAGTCGGACGACGTACCTGTGAATTCAACCGGATACGCAGCCTATGTCGTTGCTCAAGGCGCCCAGAAGAAGGATTCCGCTATTGACAACACCCCAGTCTACATAAGAATTGCCGGAGATGAACTTGCTGCTATAGAAGCTGCCAAGGCCGGCTTTATTCCTGTCGTTTCTTCCGATAAACTCACTACTCTGGAACAAGAAGATGGCAAGGTTTCCATCTCAGCAGTGTTTGTGGCCACGCTTACAACAGACAGACCAGATGGTCTTTTCACCACGCTTGTCACAACTCCTGCTCCTGCTTACACAGCTCTTGGTGTTGTGTATTCTTCCGAGGCTTCGATCAAGGCTGCGATTGCCGAAAAAGCCGGTGTCTACCAGTCGAGAAAGCGTACCCACGAGCTCTGGTACAAGGGCAAGACCTCCGGTGCTACTCAAGAGTTGATTCGCTTGGAAAAGGATTGCGATTCCGACGTGATCAAGTTCATTGTTGCGCCTAAGGATGGATACGGGTTCTGCCACTTGGAAAGCAACTTCTCTTGTTTCCACGATGGCCAGCTCCGTGAAGAAACATTCGGATCAGGTCTTGTGAAATTAGACAACACCTTGGCCAAGCGGGTGGCCAATGCTCCCGCTGGTTCGTACACCAAGCGGTTATTTGAAGACCAAACTCTCCTAAAGGCCAAGTTACAGGAAGAACTTGATGAACTTGTTGAAGCTGGTGAATCTGGCGATAAAGATGAAATTGCCTGGGAAGCCGCTGATTTGTTGTACTTTGCCATGGTCCTCTGTGTAAAGAATGGCGTCAGATTGGCTGATGTCGAAAAGAACTTGGATATCAAGGCAGGAAAAGTGACGAGAAGAAAGGGTGATGCCAAGGAAAAGTACTTGAAGAAGGAAGAACCAAAAGCAGAACCTAAGGAAGAGCCTAAGCAAGAAGCCACGGAGCTTTACAAGATCCGTACTATCAACGCTAAGGCCCAACCAGAACTCATCACCGAAGCCCTTACCAGACCCGTGCAAAAGACTGCCGACATTATGAAGCTTGTTCTTCCAATCATTGAGCAGGTCAAAAAGGATGGCGATAAGGCATTACTCGAACTCACAGCCAAGTTTGATGGTGTCAAATTAGAATCTCCTGTCTTGAATGCTCCTTTCCCGGAAGAATTGATGCAAATCTCATCTGATATGAAAGAAGCCATCGATCTTTCTGTGGCAAACATTGAAAAGTTCCACGCTGCTCAACTTCCTAGCGAAGAGGTCATGACTGTGGAAACTGCTCCTGGTGTGTTCTGTTCACGTTTTGCTAAGCCTATTGAAAATGTTGGTCTCTACGTTCCAGGTGGTACCGCCGTGTTACCCTCCACTGCCATGATGTTGGGTGTGCCTGCCAAGGTTGCCGGATGTAAGAATATTGTGATTGCCTCTCCTCCTGCCAGAAGTACTGGAAAACTCACTCCTGAGGTGGTTTACGTTGCTCACAAATTGGGTGCAAAGAAGATTGTGATGGCTGGTGGTGCCCAAGCTATCACTGCTATGGCTTACGGTACCGATAGTGTCACCAAGTGTGACAAGATCCTTGGTCCAGGTAACCAGTTCGTCACTGCAGCCAAGATGTACGTCCAAAATGACACCCAGGCCTTGTGCTCCATCGATATGCCTGCTGGTCCATCGGAAGTATTGGTCGTGGCCGATTCTAACGCCGACCCAGACTTTGTGGCCCTGGATTTGTTGTCGCAGGCCGAACATGGTGTTGACTCGCAAGTGATCTTGATTGGTGTTGGATTGTCACAAGAAAAGTTGGCTTCTTTCGACGAAGCCGTCAAGAGACAGGCCCTGGTTTTGCCAAGAAGAGAAATCGTGGCAAAGTGCCTTGACCACTCTTACACCCTTTTGGTTGATACTTATGAAGAGGCATTTGATTTGTCCAATCAATATGCCCCAGAACACTTGATTCTCCAGATCGACGATGCTGAAAAATACGTTCCTTCTCACATTGAAAATGCCGGCTCGGTATTTGTCGGTGCTTTGTCGCCCGAATCATGTGGAGACTATTCTTCTGGTACTAACCACACCTTGCCAACTTATGGTTATGCTCGTCAATACTCTGGGGTCAATACGGCCACGTTCCAAAAGTTCATCACTTCGCAGAACGTTACTGAGCAGGGATTGAAGAGTATTGGAAAGGCAGTGATGACATTGGCTGCAGTGGAAGGCTTGGAGGCACACAGAAATGCGGTCCAAGTCAGAATGGATAAGTTGGGACTTAACTAGGGTGCAAAAAAAAATAACGCAAGGACTTGGATAATATGTCAAGAGAAGCCCAAAAAATAATGTGAAGTTCCAGAATCAAAAAGAGTAACCCAATAATGGTGCTACATACTAATAAACATAGACTCGATATTCTTAAGTAGCTAACATTAAACAAAGTAACTAACACTCACCACTCCAAACCGCTGTTCCCCTCTCCACACTCGACGGTGGCACATATTTGTTCTAATTCCTTGATTCCATCGTTCTTTGGTGCATGGCCAACAAATGCCGGATTGATCTTGGTACCTGCCTTTTGTTCGGCTTCAAAGTGTTCCTTCACCATATCTTTAACGATTCCCTGATAGAACAACACCCCACGTTCTTTCTGAGGGTGCAAGTAGCCAGAGGAATAAACTCCTTGGTTCAAGTTTTTCTGGGTCAATTGGCACAAGTTGAAATCTTCCAACTCAACAAGTTGCAAAAAGTCAACAAATTCCTTCTTGGTTACGTCATCCAAACCCTTTTTGGTATAGATATCGTATTGTAAAATGGTGTGCGAGGCTGAAACAGGCAACACCCTAATCGAGTACCACGCTGGCGAGTAGCAGTTCACTCCGTTGTTGGGGTACAAGTATACCCAAAGACCGTCGAATTCACCACCAGGGTTCACTTTGGCCTTCTTGGTCTCTTTCTGTTCGGGCTTCTTCTTGTTGAATCCGAACCACGAAGACTCTTCTTCCTCTTGGGGCTTCTCTTCCTCTTCCTTAGTTCTGGTAAGCTGAGCATAGTGACGGCAGTATCTGTTCTTGGGGACAACCTTATACGTCTCCATCTTGAACGCAGTTGACAAGCCAGGATGGGCAGTGGGGCAATGGTAACATTCCTGGTACCCGTCCATGAGTGTTTTCCAGTTGAACTGGCCGTCTAATTCGTAACTCATATGATACTCGTAGTCACTGAAATCAAACTCGTTCAACTCAGTGTTCAAACCTTCAAACCACTTGTCAAAAGGAATAAAGTTTTCCGAAGTATCGTTGTTGAAGTTGATAAACACAAGACCCTGGGCAGTGACGTGGGTCTTGATAGGAAACAACGAGTTCTCTTCTTTGCTGAAACCTTCCACGTTATCAAAATGTGGTGCCTTGTTCAACTTCCCGTCCGAATTGTAACTCCAGCCATGGTACTTGCAACCCAACACTGTCGAGGACCCGTGATCCTTCTTCACAATAGGGTAGGCACGATGGCGGCACACGTTATGGAAAGCCTTGATTTCTCCATCGACCTTCAGTTTGATGAGGAAAAAATTGATCCCGGCAACAGTAAACGAATGGTAGTCGCCTGGCTTGGTAAATCTCGAGGCATGGATACAGAACAACCACGACTTGTAGAAAACAGCCCGCTTTTCCAAGTCAAAGATTTTCTCCGACGTCCACCAGCTGGCTGGCAACGTATGTTCGCCAACCAACATGTCGGGAGTCGTCGAATCGGGGGGTGGGGCACTAGGACGTACGGTAGCAGTGGCCATCTTTTCACAGTAGATTTGTTTTAATGATAATCAGTTGTTGGTAATTCAAAGTCTCGCATTGGCCCTTTCTTTTATATTGAATTGTGGGGAGGCTTTCGCAGCTATTCTTATCTTGAATTTGGGGGTCGGGTTTCCTCATCGGGACTTTTGCGCTCGCAACACCGATAGATTGTTCGAAAAAGGGACTAAAGATCCATATTATTCTAATTGTTAAGATAGTACATACTTTACATTGTTATTAACATGCCAAACAGTACTGCTTTGGGAAAAGCCGGTACTTCGACCCGTCTATTCGCGATGCAACTCGGTCAACAACTCCAAAAGTCTGATCACTTCTTTTCCTAAATTGGTATCAATAGTCGGCGCCAAATACGTCTCCAATGCAAGCTTTGCTTCAGGGATAATTCTAGTCATCTTGCCAACCTCACGAATCCGCTTCAACAACTCGCCATCTTCTTGGTCGGTTAATAGTTGCTTGGCCACCACAAGGTTTGCAGTTAATGAATTCACAACTATCATCGATTTCACCAACACCAAGGTCAACAAACGGAACTCATTCGACGCCCGTGCAAACTTTCCTGTTTCGGAAACTAAGGCGATCGTCACCCGCGACAAATTGCTGAGGATAAGCTCACTGTTATCCAATAACCAGTGGAGACTAAGCTTGCTTAGTGGCAAGCTGAACTCCTCAGTAGGAATCATATCAATAAGGATTTTGGCTCCAAATAATGTCTGGGAAATTGTAGGGGCACGAGTGAAAATGAACTTGGAAAACTCATAACTGTTGGCATCAAAAGGAAGAATGCTCATCAACAACTGAAATGATCTACTCAATAACCTACCAGACCTAAATGCGGTTTCATCGCCTCCCAAATATGATACTGCTAACTTTCTGGTAAATTCCTGATCTTCATGTGCAACAGTAACGGAATTCTGGTAGTTTGCAGACACAATACTGAGAGTACCACTCAAAACGGCCTGCATTAACGCTCTGTTTGGCGGCTCTCTCACAATAATCTTCGTGAAAGCATCAATCCCAAACGACAAACATGGATGAGATTCTAGTGGAGCTTGCGGAATCTTATAATCATCGCCCTTGAATTCGGGACCAAATGAAGAAATTAACGCAAACACTAAAAAGGCTTCTTGCAAACTTCTCAACTCCACATAAAAGGAAACGTTGTTGAGCATAAACAAACAATCCTTCAACAAGCACAATCTCTTTCTGTGGAACCCAAACTTTTCGGCGTCCAATCCGATTTCCCTCACAATTCCAAAGATCAAGTCTCTAAACAATGGATTAGTTGCCATTGTTAACTTGTTATTTTCAGCAAATGAGATGTTACGTAAAATCATTGTAACAGTAATCAATTGATCGACCATCATTACACGGTCATTTACCGCACTCTTTGTTTGAATCTTGCTGAAAAAGTACTTATTTTCTTCTTTAAAGCTTTGCAAAGCACTTAAATAGTCAGGGATGTTAAAAGAAATGTCCTTTGAAGCTTCTGACGAAGGAGTACTGTTAGAAGTTGGAATCTCTTCAAGCTCAAAAAGATCGTCAAAGTCCACATCGGAATCGTCATCTTCGATAACTTCTCCAGTAAGTGAGTTGACAACAACATTGACATCTTCTCCACCCAATTCGTTCTTATTCACGTATTTGGCAAAAATGTTATCAACATTGCTGTTGTCAGAGAGTTTGGCGACATCAGAGTCGACATAGTGCTCATCTCTTTCATCAGAAACAATATTCTTCAATACCTTCAACCCTAATTTGGACAAGGTATCTAATAATTCAATACAATCATCAATAGCAAACGAATAGTTAGCGTCCGAAGTTGTAACCAAAAGCGTATTCAAAGCGTTAAACGCTTCACCACTATCAGGTCCAGAATAACTCTTGAGACCCATAATCAATGCCTGCAAGTTAATGGACCCCAATTCTGGAGCAAAGAGATAAACAGGCTTGGTTATTTCAATCTCGCTTGCTATATGGCTGAATTCTTTCAACGCATATCCTCCATGTGTATCAATGACCCTCTTGAATGGAACGTATTTTCTGATAACATTAGGATCTCCCTGAGGCTCATCCTCTGCAGTTGTTGGTTTTGTCTCTTGCGATGGAGTAGTACCCGCTCCGTTAGAACGCTGTTGATATTCATATTGTGCCTTTATCTTCGCTTGATTCTCCCGTTCTTGCTGTTGCGCAAACTGTTGTTGTTGCTGTTGCTGAGCCTGAAGTGCTTGCTGCGCTTGTTGAGCTTGTTGAGCTTGCTGAGCTTGTTGGGCTTGTTGAGCTTGTTGGGCTTGTTGCACTTGTTGCTGTTGTTGTTGTTGTTGCTGTTGCTGTTGCTGTTGTTGTTGCTGTTGTTGTTGCTGTTGTTGTTGCTGTTGTTGTTGCTGTTGTTGTTGTTGCTGGAACTGTGCTTGTCTTTGTTGCAAAAATTGCTGCTGCTGTTGCTGTTGTTGTATACTTCCAGCACGTGATGGAGCCTGCTGATGTTGAATATAAGGGGACTGTAAATTAGCAGGCGAGTTGTTGTTGGAAGGATTGCTTACTCGAGAAAGCTTTCTTTGTTGGGGTGTGGGTGCCAGACTTAATACGGGACTTTGTTGAAGTCCTGGTGTAGCCATGTTGGCCATGGCCGGTGATTGGCCCATTTGAGCAGGTGACATGTTTTGAACCTGAGGAGTACCAGAAAGCTGAGGCTGGAATTGTTGTGGTTGAGTTGGAGGTTGTTGTTGCTGTTGTTGTTGTGGAGGTTGCTGTTGCTGCTGTTGTTGTTGCTGTTGGAATCTAAGAAGCAACTGTTTCTGGAACTGCATTCTCCTTTGCTG
Source organism: Teunomyces kruisii (assembly GCA_003706535.2). Classification (NCBI taxonomy): domain Eukaryota; kingdom Fungi; phylum Ascomycota; class Pichiomycetes; order Serinales; family Debaryomycetaceae; genus Teunomyces; species Teunomyces kruisii. Next base: position 90,433 of record PPLR02000038.1, on the reverse strand, counting down.
AATATCCTTGTTACCCTCAGGGGTACTGAGATATTGCTCGTAGGGAAACAAGTAGTTGGCATAGCATGAACTGATTTCACGCTCCGTTTGGTCTCTAAGCGAGACATTCTGAGTATCTATGCCGTCAAACAAGTTCAACTTTTGGCCAATAAGTAGCCAGGGGCTCTGTCCTTGGTTATTTGGTGGTTGTTGGGCCAAACGGATCAATTGTTGAGGATTTCCAAGCTTCTGTGTTAATACATGGTAAAAAAACAAGTTGACACGCTTATTGTTGATGATAGGAGGTTGTGTGACTGGGGTTCCACGACGGTTCATAAAGTCATACAAAGTTGTAAGGAAAAGCTCTATTTGTAGCTGTGCCAACTGTGCCGGGTGTGGTTTGTTGAACTGGGGCGGCGGTTGGTTGGGGTTGGGCTGTTGTTGAGACTGATGCTGTTGCTGTTGCTGAAGCTGCTGTTGAGGTTGTTGCGGAGGTTGTTGTTGGGGTTGGTTAAACTGGACCTGGGGCGACATGACGGCAGGACTTCCGCCAAAACTCAGCAGATTGTGGTAATCCTGGCTTGGTTGGGGCGTTCCGTTCGTCTGGGAGGGCGACATGGCGAGATTCTGGTTGATTTGGTTCTGGAGCAGGTTCTGCATGTTCAAGTTGACGTTCGGATTGATGTTTTGGTTCATGTTGGGGTTGACGTTGACATTCTGCTGGCCCAAGTTGGCATTCTGTTGATTCTGTCTCTGAAGCATCTGCTGCTGCATGATTTGTTGGCGCATCTTCAAGAGCTGTTCCTTCTTGTTGTTGTTCAACTGCTGGGGCTGGGGCTGGGGCTGGCTCTGTTGCTGGCTCTGGAATTGGCGCATGAACATCTGGGGATTGATGTTCTGGCCGTTGGGCGGCATGCTGGAGCCGGCAAACTGGTTGTTGCTCTGGGGTATGGGCGGGTTGTTGGCGGGCTCTTGCGTGGCTGGCACGACGGGAGCGGCATTGGAGGCGACCGGCGACGACTCAAACATGTTGAGGAATTCATCCGACGGGTCCTGTGCCTTTGCTGGCGCGTTCAGAAACGCGCTCTCGTTGAACCAGAAGTTATCAGCCATGGCTTCGGTGGTGGAGTTGGGGTCTGGTACACGGTGGGTTTTTGTTGTATTTGTCTGGGTGAGAGTTGTGCCGGACACGACGCGGGAATGTTTGACCGCCAATTTTTTACGGTAGATGCACGCACACGTATGCGTCGCGGGCTAAACCATGGTAAGAAGCGGTTACTAGCGATGAAAGGTATATGTTTCTATAATGGATTAGCCAGTAGTTTCCTAGCTGTACTTAGTTCACTACACCAAATTAGTATGTTGACAACCTGTCCTGCGTTTCCAGCGGGAATTTGCGGTTGATGTTGGGGTGGTTTTCGTTCGTTTCTGGTTCTCAACAACATCCACTGGACTCTTACCACAAGTGCCACCATTTTTTATGTAATTTCTTGCTCAACGCCTTGTAGTGCTCCATTTCACTCCAGCAATCTCTGCCCCATTCACAGCCCGCCATGTTGATCACGAAATCGTGGTCCTTGAAGAAATATTGTGGATCGTCGGCCTTGTCGGAGCATGCGCCGGGCGGGAAAGCGTTAATCTTGCGGAGCGGAAGGAAGCCGACACGTTCACGGATCCACGACTGGGTCGAGTACAACGTCTCCAACGCGTCCTGTTCCTTGTGTTCCCACTGCATGTGCATCTGTTCGTACATGGCGGGGTCCCACCAGATGTCCAAGAGCATCTCGGTCCACGACGATCTGCGCATCAAGAACGAGCCCAAGTTGAAGCCCCCACAATCCTGGGTGATGATCATGTCGATGGGCGCGGTGTAGTCGGTGTACGGGATGTCGACGGGCAAGTGCAACGGGTTGAAGGTGTCCAACGTCCTGTAGGTGGCGTTGTTGAGGTTGTTGAGGATGTGTTCTTCGAGGGAGATCTGCGGTTCCATGATGTAGGTGTGGAGATCGAGCCACCAGAACCACTCGGCGTTGGGATACTGTCTCATGGTCTGTTTCATGATGTCGACCTTTTCCCAGGACTCGCGCCATTCGTGGGAGTAGCGCTTCTTGATGGTCATGTCCTTGATGGCGAGGCCGTAGCCGTGGGTCTTTGCGTAGAGCTTCTTGTTGGCGATGGACGAGCGTTCCACCAGCCATTCCTGGGGCGACTTCCATCTCAACACACCGCCGCCCTCGTTGGCTGCCAATATTATCACCACGTTGGGGGAGGCGCTGCGCCAGTGCGGCACGAACGGCATCAGCGTAAGCAACGAGAAGCAGAGGAGCGTGGTGACCACGAGCGACAACTTCTTGTACACGAGTGCCAACTCGGCGACCGAGCGCAACACGCCGGTGACAGAGCCCAGGACACGGGCCCACGTTGTTCTGCGGTTGGGCTTGAACGTTTTGGAGTATTCGTCGGCGTCGTCGCCCTTGGAGTACGGAAGGGAGAGCGACATGGTGTTGTTGGTTTTTTTTGATTCAACGCGATCGAAAAATGTTGATGTGGTGGGCAGGAAGCGGGCGTGTGCGGGCGCGCGGGCGGGAGCGGATGGGTGGTTAGGGAGAGATCTAGCGAGGATGCGTGAGGGAAATAGCGAGAAAACAGCGAAACTGGCGCGAGGGAAGGCGCGAAAACCCCAGAAATAGCGAGCGCGCGCCGGTTTAGTGAGAAAAGCCCTCACCGCCATAAAGCCATCGCCGTCACTAGAACGCCGTCACTACACCAACGAAACAGACGTTGTGGTGCCGTTTTGGCGTCGTCGATTCCGGTTCCGTTTCCAGAACGTGTGTGGCTGGCGCTGTGGCCGCTACATGATTGGCTGGCGGCACCGCGGCGTGTGTACGGTTGACGTGTTTGACGTGTCCTTGTTTGTGTTTCATGCTAAAATTAGCGAACGAAAAGCCTCGCTGCAACTATACGAATAGATGGGCTATAGATAAATACGGTGCTAGAATTGTGCTGAGCAGTGTGAGATAGATCCCGATCGTCTCTCTGTCTATGGTTTGGTGGGATGTGGTGTCAACTGGAAGTGTTGACTTGATGAGTCTGGTGTAGTGGATGGTGGTGTAGTGGATGGTGGTGTAGTGGATGGTGGTGTAGTGGATGGTGATGTGGTGATGTGGTGATGTAGTCGGCCTGGTGTAGCCGGTCTGGTAGGTTCTTGTCTCGTATAAAAAGACTAAACATCGTCTACCGACGACTCTGCCTAAGTCTAATGCCGATGCTACCTCAACGTCAACAAGTTCTGCTCAACACATCCCTGTCGACACAACGGACACTCGGGATGCTCCCTCAACCAATCGACAATACACTCCCAACAGAACATATGGCCACACATCGACGCCAGTGGATCCACCATCGCCGACAAACACAACATACACGTCCGGGAGCCCTCGGGGATGTACGGCAACTGTCTCGGGTCGCTGAGGTCGATGCTCTTTGGCTCAAGTCCCTGCAACTGGTCGATCTTGCTGATCACCGACACGTCGGTCACGTCTCTGGCTTCAGGAGCCTTTTTCGTCTTCTCGTCGTTGTACGTCTTGAGCTTGATCAACCCCTTCACCACAAACTGCACCAAGATGATCCCGCCGAGCAACGAATAGTTTCCGGCATTCTTCATCTTCTCCGGGTCCTTGTTGTGGCCAAACGCATACCGCAACCCAAACAACCGCTTCAGCAACGAGTAGAACTCGCCCTGGAAGTAGAACAACGCGATATGCACGTTCATCAACGTGTCGAGCACATTGTGGTAATGTGACAAGAATTTGCCGATTCCGCCACTCTCATCGCCCTCCTTCAGCCGGTACCGCTTCACGATCTTCGACACGAGGTACGGAACCACCGCATACGACACGATGAACCCCAACTTCGCCCACACCGCCGGCAACTTCTTGCCACTGCGGTTGACGTAGATCAAATCGACGTACTCCTCGCCCAAAGTCCGTGCTCCGATAAGAACCGTGAGCGCCAAATAGACCAGCTTGGCAAAAACCGTGATCTCTTGCGGATATGTGTTGATAAAGCGCTGGCCCTTGAGAAACTGGAGCACCTCCAGCAACTGGCCGCGGTATTGCGCCTCGAAATACGCATCTTTCTGGTGGGCACGCACTGATGTTAGAATGTTCTGCTTCTGCACGTCTGTTTACATACCTATAGTGGCCGCATTGGCAAAGGGTAACCGTCTAGACATGGTTTTGGTGGTGGTTGGGTTGGTTCTGGTGAAGATGATTTTTACCAAGGTGTGGGGGAAGGTCACGCGGCGCGTGTCACGTGAATTCAATAATGTCACGCGACAACATATCACGTGAAATTTATACAGACGCTTCCAATACGACCGTTTATAGCCATATATACAGATCTATGGTACTTTACATATGTGGAGCTTCATGGACAGGGGCGTGGGCCAGCCGCCCTATGGGCGTTGTTGTTGTTGTGCGTTCGTTAGCGTGCAATTGGCGGCGCTTTTTAGTCCAACTTGTTGACCAAAGATTCCAAGACGGCACCAAAGTCCAAGTTGGGGTCTTCCCAGTTGATGGCGCCGGTGGCAGCCTTAGGAGCGGCCTTGGGTGGGTTCAACTTGGCGTACTCGGCCTTGGCTTGTCTGATGAGCTTTTCTTGGGCCTTCCACTGGTGGGCAGCGTGCTGTTCCTTGCCGGCGGATTCCAAGGAGTATCTGTGGACGGCACCGTAGACGACACCGGCACCCAATAACGAGTATCTCAAGACGTTGAATGTGGACATGATGAATATATAGCAAGCTTGGTTTGGTTAGTTAAGGTGGTGGGTCTTGACACTGGCGATTTTTTAGATGGTTTTTTCGGGTAGGCAGGTTTTCTGAGGTGAGGGCGCGGCGTGTGATTGGTCGAGCGCCCGCGAAAAACCTGAAACCTGGCCCGGTTTTTCAGTCCTGCACGCGAGCCCCACATATAAACCCATCATGGTGTAAAAATGTTGTACACCAAGCGTTTGTTTGTGATTGTCTTAGTAGTGGTCATGTCGATTGTGCTAGGCAGAGTTTCTATTGCGCGTACCGCCAAGGGTGCGGCCGGCTTTAGCTACCAGACCGCGCTGTCGGCGTTCAAAAGAACGTCCCGGCTGTTTTCGTTCCTGTCTGCGTGGTCCCACAACAACAAGTCCGCCGGCGCCACGGCGTCTGCAGCCAACTTCGACGGTTCCGGCTCCGGCTCGGTCTCGTCCTACTTCCAGTACAACGTGGCGGTGGCGTACCAGCCCAAGGACCGCGAGGAATCCAACTTGTTCAAGAAGAAACACAACAATGCCACCAGTCCGGCGCTCCAGTCGCCCACCGGCGAAGACAACTTGTTTGTGTCGCAGGACGTGGACGGCTACGTGGCCGTGGGAGTGGCAGACGGGGTTGGCGGCTGGTCCGAGGCCGGCTACGACTCGCTGGCGATCTCGCGCGAGCTCTGCGGCACCATGAGACAGCTTTTCGAGACCAAGAACGTCCACAGCCCCAAGGAGCTCCTCCAGCATGCATTCGAGGAGATCTTGGCGTCGCCCAAGGTCGAAATCGGCGGCACCACCGCGTGTTTGGGCGTGTTGACGCCGGACAAGAAGGTGCACATCGCCAACCTCGGCGATTCGTGGGCCGGACTCTTCCGCAACTACGAGTTGGTGGAAGAAACAAAGTTCCAGACACACAACTTCAACACGCCGTACCAGTTGGCCAAGATTCCGCGCCAGATCATGCGCCAGGCCGAGGTGGAGGGCCGCAGATACATCATCGACACCCCCAGCGAGGCCGACGAGTACGTGTGGCAGTTGAAGACGGACGACGTGCTTGTGTTTGCCACCGACGGGGTCACCGACAACGTGATTCCCAAGGACATCGAGAACTTCTTGCGCGACCAGTTGGAGGCCAAGACGGAGCTCGGGGCCGTGGCACAGAAGTTTGTCACCGAGGTGGTCAAGGTGTCGAAAGATGCCAACTTCCCGTCGGCGTTTGCCCAGGAGTTGTCGAAGTTGACGGGACAGAAGTATTTGGGAGGCAAAGAGGATGATGTGACGGTGGTGATTGTCCAGGTGAAGTAAGCTTGACGATAAGGACACGGAGAGTTACCCCCCCCCCCCCAAAAAAAAAGGAGCTGAATTCCTGGCGAGAGCAAGTCTTGCAGCCACGGACCAATAGGATCGGTGTACTGGTGGCCAGGTCCAAGTACGACCGGCTCTGTCTCTGACAGAAGAGCAATAGTTACATAGTTAGAAGGTAGGAGTAGAGCCAAGAAAGATCAAGAAAGAAGCCGATGTAGAGAAGAAGAAGGTGGTGAAGGGAAGAGGAAGATGATGATGATGAAGGGAAGTAGATGATGCCGATGAAGGGAAGTAGAAGAAGATACAGGAGATAAGAAGGAATTAAAGTCGAGCAATCAAGGGAGTCAAGACAGCAACGACAAGTCGAGAATGAACAGGAATCAGTGTTTAATTGAGCACCACAAAGTCAATTGAGCAACACAAAGCTTCCCACCTCATTGCACGCTCCTTACACTCACATTGAACCTTTGAACTTCTCGCTTCCACCAATCATTATGAATAAACGTGTGTTTCGTTAATCGGGCAGCCCCTGAGACCCTGAACTCGGATGGCAAAGCCGACGCCAGAACCAAAACCGGCACCGGCATGTTCAGCCCATCCACACCGTGTGGTGTCTACATCAAAGTAAATCAAGATATATTCACTATATTTTTGTTCGTTACAAAGCGTTCGTCTCTCCAGGGACGGGACGTGATCGTGGCGGCAAAGTGCTCAAGTCCTTACTTCTTGTCACAGGTACAGGTGGCAGCAGAGCCGCACTTGCAGTCGGCACCGCAGTTGCAGCCTTCGGAGGAGTAGTTGACAGTGTTTAAAGTGTAAGCGGCCATTGTTAGTTAGTTGTGTGAGATGTGTGTGTGTACAGAAGAAGAAATAATCGCCACATTGGCGGCGCCGCTGCGTATTTATAGCGTCGGCGCCGACGGTCACGCGGTTGCGACATTTGTGCGGTGCGTGAATAGTGCGGAGGGGAGTGATCAAACAGATAAACGGCGATCGGTGATTGGCGTGATGGGGTGGCGGTGTTTGCGGTGATTGTGCGGGCTTGGCTGCCGTACAAGCCTTGTGGAGGCTGATTCTACGAGATTCTACGGACGCTAGTGCAGAAACAAGGAAAGCTTGGTTGGTCAGGCATGGTTAGTAAGCCGGTGGGAACTGGGTGTTTGCTGTCTTGGCTGCGTGTGGACCTTCTACGGTGTTCTACTGTTATTCTGTGCGTTCTCTCTAAGAAGTAGTTACGGCGGTCCTGATCCTGGTTGTGATGGGCTTGCGTCTTGGTGTTGTAGTGTTGCATACCATCTCATCTCCGTCGCTATTTCTTCGAAATCATGTCATTTTTCGCATCTGTCGCTAAAAAATCGCATTTCTCGCTAAATGTCCGCACTTGTCGGTACTTGTCTCATTTGTGATTTTTCCTCGCGGATTGTCTCATTCCCGTTTCGGACAGTTGCGCTCGGTCTGCTCGCTGTCTTTTTTCTGTTGTCGCTAAATTCGCACTACTTGTCAAAATGGTCAAAATCGTCGCTATTCACGCGGCTGCTGTCGCTAAATTCTCATTTTTCTAGAAGGCCCTCGCTAAATTGTCACTATTCTCCCTCCATTCCTCGCTAAATCCGCGTTTTCTTACCGAACCCCTCGCTATTCCGCACTCCCCTATCATCTCGCTTATCGATCGCGTCTATCTAAAACCACTACACCATACACCATGGAGTTGGGTTCCCCGTTCAAATCGCCCGAAAACTACATCAAACCGCCCCGGGCCGCCGAGAGCCCCACCCCCAAACGCCCCGGCGCCGCGTCCGCCTATAAAAACCCGCCAGGCGCCGCCAAATCGCCCGCCAAATCGCCCACCAAACTCCAGCATTCTTCTTCGTCGTCGTCGTTCCTCAACGTCGATCTCCACGACACCAACGGCTTCCTGTTGAGCCCCATCGAACGCGAGGTCTCCAAGCTCTCGCGCTCCCACTGGCAACACCCCACGTCCACGTCGGTGTGCACGGCGCCCGGGTGCACCACCGTGCTCTCTGTCCGCAACGGCATCGTCAATTGCCGCCGCTGTGGCCGCTTGTACTGCAACACACACACCCGGCACCGGTTGCGGTTGAAAAACGGCGCTGGCGGCGCCGTGGTGTACGATTCGACCCGCGACGGCTCGTGGAACCGGTGCTGCGACGAGTGCTACGCCCACAAACCGACGGAAACGGCGCCAAAGCACGTCGACAAGACGCAGACGTTCCGCCACCTCCGCAGCAAGACCACCGAGATGGCGCTGCTCGACCGGGCTCGTCTCCAGAAGCGGTTTCTCCGCCTCGTTCCCCAGCTCCAGCACCGCCGCTGGTACGCCCGCGATGTCCACGAGGAGTACTGGCACGACGATGCCGACGTCCACAACTGTGCCGTGTGCTTCGTGGCGTTCTCGTGGCTCGTGCGCAAGCACCACTGCCGTCTCTGTGGCAAGGTGGTGTGTGACGATGCGCTCGGCGTACGAAAACACTGCTCGATCATGGTGCCAGTGGGCAAGTTGATGGAGAAGTTGCCGGAGCTCAACTACCTGGAGCCGGTGGAGGACGACACCGTGACGTTCCGGTGCTGTGTGGTGTGCAAGAACGCGTTGTTGCACGAGTGGCGGGCGCAGCACAACGTCGTGGAGCCGTTTTTTGTCGTCTACGACACGCTTCTCGTGCTCCGGCGGCACCTCGAGGCGCTTCTTCCCAAGTACGACGTGGCGGTGGCCGCCGAGGACGTCGATTCCATCACCAAGCTCCGCATCAAGATCATGAAGCTCCTCAAGGACTACGAAACGGCGACAAAACACCTCAAGCAGGAGTACTTTGGAGACGACGATGCCGTGGTGCCCCAGTACGCGGCCCACACCAAGCTCCTCACCAACATCTACCAGAGCCTGGTGCTCTTTCTCCAGGAATCGCTCCTTGCGTACAAGAGCACCACGGCGACGTTCCAGGACCACGAGCAGGCCAAGTTAGCGGCGGTGCCGGTGCCCGAGCCGGTGCTTTCGAAGAAACACGTCCGGGAGATGCGCGAACAGCTCATGGTGATGAACGAGCAGCGGTTCTTGGTGGAGAACTTGATCCACGACTACACGAGGTTGCGCAAGTTCGACGAGCTTGCGTCGCTCCATGCCAACGAGGCCGAGTTGGATGCGACGATCCGGGAGTTGGAGAAGAAGCTTGGAGAGTATGCGTTTTAGGAGAAGCAGAGAAGAGAAGAGAAGAGAGAACCGAGAGAACAGACCGAGTATCAGTGCACTTCAGTTACAGTCACAGTTACACTATTATCATTCAGTGCTCTGGGTTAATGCTAGCGTTTTCAGAGATTAATTAATCTTGACATTGTCTAAACGTCTATAAATATGCTACGTCGAAGCGGTGTCGTGGGACAACTTCTTCGGCAAAGCGTCGGTGTCGGAGTCCTTCTCCGTTTGTGGTTCTGTGGTTTCTTGTGTGTGTTTGTCTTCGTTGTCGTTGTCGTCTGGGAGTTCACCCTCTGGCTGGGCCTCGAGATCCTGCGCTACAACATGTTCCAGCTCGATCCAGCGGCGCATAAAGTTGACCAACACCTGGGCCGTGATGACCTGTTCGGCCTGGTAGAGCACCAACGGCACGAGGAGAATACCCAACTTGTCGTTTTTGGAGCCGTACTGCGAACTGATCAACGACACGCCGAGGGCGGCTGTCTTAGCGGGGCCACACAACATGATGGCGACGGTGTCTCTTCTGTTGTAGTAGAACGGGCGCAACAAGTTGTATCCAAAGGTATAGAGCTTGGAGCTGGATTCGTCGGGCGGCGTGGCAAAGATCCGCACCAAGAAGTACGGGCGGGCATAGAAGTACGACAACATGGTGAAGAACAAGTAGATGCCGATGTTGAAGAACACGAGGAAGATGATGGAAGCGTGGGACACTGCGGTGAAGGCGTGCTGGGAAAAAGCGGTCGAGAACGACTGGAACATGATCAAAAGCAACATGAACGAGCCGACCTTGTTCAACTTGAACGTGGTCAACGTCCACTTGGTCTGTTTGGGAAACACGTTCTGCACCACCTGGCCGACAAACAACGGTACAAACACCGACAACCCCAACTGCTTCATGGTTTCGCGGTACAACTGGGTGATGGTCTGGTGCACGGCCTGGTGGCTGGGGTTGCCGAACTCCCACACGCCACTCATGTACAACTGGAGGAGCGCCGGCGTGATGAACGCGCCCAAGATGTTGCCGATGAACACCTCGCAGAGCGTCAACACGTCGTTGCCGTGGGCCTGTTTGGTCATGACCACGTTGGAGGACACGGTGGTGGGACACGCATGGGTCACGATCATGCCCACCAAGAGCCACTCGTCGATGTTCTTGTTGTGTGACGCATGGATGCCCAGCACCACGCCGTAGATGATGGAACTGGTGATGAGGAACGAGAGCGTGAGCACGGTGAAGTGCGCCCGCCAATGGCCGACGTTCTTCAACAAGTCCCGGGAGCCCATCGAGAGCCCGCTGATGAGGAAAATCACCGCCACAGCACCGTACCCGATCGAGTACTGCGCTTTGATGGTACCGCCCTGCTTGGCGAACTCGGGGTACGAGTGGGCGAGCGCGATGAACACCGCCAAAATCACGAAAAACCACTGCGCGATGGCGAAGTTGAGGACCGCCGCCACACAGCGGTACACTTTGGTCTGCCTGAACCGGCTGTACGTCTCTGCAGCCGTCATTGCTGGGGTGTTGCAGGTGTGAGATTCGCAGATGGTTTTATATTTGATCGGGCCTGAAATGGTTCGGATAAGAGTCGGGATCCTGCAGACAGCCGGGCTCCGCCAAACCGTCGCCGGTTGTCGGATTTGGGCCGGAATCGACGGCCCTGCTGTGAAGGAATCACTCGAAGTGTTGCTATTGGTGGGATCACATTCCGTTTTCTGTTGCTATTGCTGCTGCTAATACTGCTGCTGTTCCCATAACCATCTGGCGCTTGCCTGGTTATCTGACTCCTGCAGACAGTCCGAGGACCCCCGGTCCGAGCACGCGAGTCCTGCACCAAAGCAAGCCACACTCGTAATATCAGCGAGGATGAGCAATATTGCAATTACAACGGCAGTCCCTGTTTGGCTAAACCCTAAAGAAAATGATCCAAGTAGGTTTGGACGGGAGTGCACATTGTTTGTTATATATATACAGGAAACATTTGGCCCCCATTTGGTTGCACCAACTTTGTGGGGTGAAGATCCCGAGTATATCTCCGTTTATAGACTGATTCTCCCGTCTCCATGATCTAACTAAAAATATGCCAAGTCCGCCAACAACATGTGGCATATTTTTGGGCTCAAATTGCAACTGCACCAATCGGGCCAGAAACTTGTCCTGGCAAAATAACTTACTATCAGCTCGTTATGTAAGATCTCCATTGGAAGATACTCTTTCATCTGCAACTCTGCATTAGATGCGGAAATTGGCTGAACCCCCATTAATCCAACAGAGCGGAAATTACCGTGCATTATCGAAGTTGCCCCTAAACCCACAAGGTTATCCTGAGATTATTTTCAAGAGCTGCACAACGTAATCTATTATTTCTCGCAGGGGGCAGTGCTCTTATGCAAATACCGTCGTCCTTTCAACAATTCAAACACACATGGACAATCGTACGCAATTATCCATTTCTGGCTATGCAAAAGCCCACAAGCGGGATTGGTCACTTTTGGTCGAACCGTATCTGCTCCCCCTTTTGTTGCCGTGAAGATCCGTCTCCCCTCAATGACATTGACAGAAAACGTGCCAACGTCCCCGACTAATTGACCAACGTGGCGTATTAGCCCGGCCCATTTGGTTAAATTGGTACCTTTTTCGGCTGGAAGTGGCCAAAGCCAACCAATTCCGTGCCTCCTGTGACCATTGGCTGGAAAGCGTAATTTTTTTCCTCGAGCAAAAGAACAATGAGCACATTAGTTTATTATTAATCTGTGCAACGTGTGTTGCAGCATGCATTTGAAAGTCGTATATAAAAGTACGATAAATGCATCCCAATGTAGCTCCATAATACTAAGCGATGAAGTTTCTTTTACTTGCAGTATATGCCGCCTCGGCCTCGGCCTCAGTTTCAGCCCTGAACGGGAACGGCAGTTTCACTTTTGCACCCAATGATGAGCCTAGATATGCCCCGCTGAACCCCAAGCCTACCGGGGCAGTGGAAAAGTATGCGCCACCTTATTCAAACCTTACCCATTTGTTCTCGACTCAATTGTCTACTACCCAATGGGGCAACTGGAACCCCAATGCCACCATTTCTGCTACCGACTCCGACCTCCCTTATGGTAACTATTCGTGGTCTAAAATGTGGGAAAGTGCTTCTCTTTACAACTATACCTTTGCTGGGCTCTATTCCACAACAGTAGAACCGTCATCTGTTCCTACCGAAGACCTTGTAAGACCCCCGGAAGATCCCTTTGTCTTTGCTGACAACATGACCTTCCCACAAGATTTCATTTTTGGGGTTGCTGGCTCAGCTGCACAGATCGAAGGCGCTGTTGGACAAGAAGGTCGTTCTCCTACTATAATGGAAAAGCTCACTGGGAAAACTGCTCCCGAGAATTATGTTACCAACGAGAACTATTATCTTTATAAGGAAGATATTGTCCGTATTGCTGCAATGGGCGTAGACCATTACTCTTTCTCGATTCCATGGACCAGAATTCTTCCTTTTGTCTACCCAGGTACCCCTGTCAACAAACAGGGTCTTGATCACTACGATGATTTGATCAACTTTTGTTTGGAAAATGGAATTAAACCGGTAATCACCTTAACCCATTGGGATACCCCTCTCGAGTTTGTCAACAGCCAGTTCCCAATTTTACCAAACGCCAATAGAACCTACCCTTTATCTGCCAACGCTGGATATATCAATGACACCTTTGTTGAAGCCTATGTGAACTACGGTAAGATTGTCATGACCCATTTTGCTGACAGAGTTCCTGTTTTTTTGACTTTTAACCAACCGATTTCGTTTGCGGGTTATCCAATTGGTGTGAAGAACGTGGTCAATGCCACCGCTCAACTCCACAAGTTCTATCACGAGGAAATTGGCGGCACCGGACAAGTCGGAGTCAAACTAAACATTAGATTGGGGGTTCCTAGAAATGCCAGCAACCCAGATGACGTTGCAGCTGCAACAAGATACAACGAAATGAACTTGGGAAGTTTTGCCAATCCTCTCTTCTTGGGAGAAGATTATCCTCAAAGCTGGAAGGATACCTTCACAAATTACAATGGTACTTTGGACAAAACCAATGAATTCTTGATGAGTGCCGAAGATTTGAAGACGTTTGCCAACTCGTGTGACTTCTTTGGTATTGACCCATACACATACTTCACGATCACTCCTCCAATTGGAGGCATTGAGGCTTGTCTGAAAAACGTATCCCATCCCCTCTGGCCCTTATGTGCTAACAATACTCAAACCAGAGACGATGGCTGGCTGATTGGATACGGGTCAGACTCGAATGTTCATATTACCCCAGTCCAACTCAGAGAAACATTGAACTACATTTGGAAGAGCTGGAAGTCTCCTATCATGGTTACGGAATTTGGATTCCCTGAATGGAAAGAAGATTCCAAGATCTTACAAGAGCAATTATACGACCAATCCAGATCCATCTACCTTAGGTCGTTCATGGATGCAATGTTGAAGGCTATCCATCACGATGGTGTTCAAGTTATTGGTGCTTTGGCCTGGGCTTATGCTGACACGTGGGAGTTTGGTGACTTTACCCAGCATTACGGTATGCAAACTGTCAACAGAACCACACAGGAAAGACACTACAAAAAAAGTTTCTTTGATATTGTTCAATTCGTCGAGGACAGAAGATCATAATTTTGATCCTTGTTTTATTTTCTTCTGATAGTGTTACCCAATATAGAGTTACGGTATTTTATTATTCGCACGATGGGGAGATAGCTAATTTACGTAATATTATTTTGGGTCTACCCCCACAGTTTGTAGGTTACGTCGAATTGGTCGCTCGCTACGCAATCAGACCCAGTTGTGGTCGATGCATTTGTGCTATTTCCTAAACTCTTTCAAACCATCACAGCAACTGTAGTCATCACCTTAAGCTGGAACTCTGACAAGGCCACAGATGTGCATCTATATGCAGAATGCATATTAGAGTTGTAATCCGTAGACGCTACCCCATTCTTCTTGAACCATATATTTACCCTCGAGTATACCCCATTACTAACTTATAATACACGGGATAATCGCCATCCAATCAAAATCCCCTATTTGTTTGATGTGGTAGTATTGCGCTAACGCCGTCTACGATCACCGATGCATTCCTGATTGGAAGGGGGCCATTTACGAGAACATTTTGCCTATTGTGCTGAATACCTCTTGCATAGTACTGCAAAGAGAGTTTTGTAGCATACTCTCATTGCTCTTAAATGTCTCAACCTTAGTCCTTGAAAATTGAATCCATACAAATTCAGAGTCCATCGTTCATCTTCGTGGCCAAGCTTTCTTGTGTTAACCGCCTTGACGTTCAAAAAATGTCCATTTGATCGCTAATCATTATTTCAAAAAGCTTATATAAGGGCAATCAGCACCAAAATAATTGAAATGCAGTTAAATGCTCTTTCGTTTAATTTGCTTGTTTATTGCGATTACCACAACAACGGCCGCCAGAATATATGGGGTTTTCACTGCTTTACAGGTAAATCCCGGCCCAGGGAGACAATCACCCAACGGCCAGCCATGGAATGCGTACCTCTCGTGGACAATCGATGGATCAAGAGTAAATGCAGGCGATACGTTCATTTTGAACTTACCTTGTGTATCCTCATTTGCTACATCCGAAAATTCTGTTACTTTAGCTGTGGGTACAACAACATTTGCCAACTGTGATTTTATCAGTGACCAAAGTGCTGGGCCATTTTCCACGATCCAATGCACAATTAGTTCAAATATTAGACCCAACGTATATGCATCTGGTTATGCACTGATTCCAATTCAGTTTAGTAGTGGATATTCTTTGTCTCAGGTCGACTTGTTTTGTGCCAGCTATTTCCAAGAAGGCAAGAATACAATTGCGTTTGATGATGGTACCAATACTCTCAATGCATCGGTAAATTTTATTAATGGCAATTATAATCTTAGAACAAATGGCTCCTTTATCTACACAGCATTTCCTTATGGACCTTCGGGCGTTTCTTTGTATTATTTGGGAGGGAATTGCCCCGAGGGATATATTTCAAGTACTATTACTATAAATCTACCAAGCTACACAATTGGAGGAGTCAGAAAACAGGGAACGCTTGATTGTAGCAAAACTTTGTCATTGCTTTCCAATAACTTAAACCCTTGGTATCTTCCAAAGTCGGGTGTTCAGACCTCATCTATTTGTCTGAATAATAAAGTGGTACTTTCGTTGCTGCTGGTTCCAAAGGGGTATCGCCCTATACTAACACCATTCGTGAATACGGTGGACCCTATCAGTCCAGAATTTACCGTGACCGATAATTCGGTTTGTGCAAATAATAATGGATCCGTTGGTATTCTGCTTCTTTCCCTGGTTTCCTATGGTCCTTGGCATTTAAACGTTTATTCCGGCGGAGCTTACATGGAATTTACTACCTTGACTTATTCCGGCTCTTTGACCACAACTTCCACATCTCCTTTCGTTAATGGTGGAACTCAGACAGTTGCTCTTAAACTCCCAATTCCAACCGTATTCATTACAGAAACTTGGACTGGTGCAAACTTGACCACTGTCACAAAAACGGCCCCTCCAGGTGAAACCGCCTCAGTTGTGGTACAGCTTCCTATTCCAACCGTGACTTCAACTTCAACCTGGACTGGTGAAGGAATATCAACTTCTACAATTGCTGCTGCTCCAGGAGATACGGCTACCAAGATCATTGAGCTTCCAATTCCAACCATATCCATTACAGAAACTTGGACTGGTGCAAACTTGACCACCATCACAAAAACGGCCCCTCCAGGTGAAACCGCTTCGGTGGTGGTACAGCTTCCTATTCCAACAGTCACACTAACTTCTACGTATTTGGGTAACATTACTATCACCGAATATTATTCAGGAGGTATCGGTGAAACTGGTTCCGCTATAGTGCAGCTTCCAATTCCGACAGTATCCATAACTAAAACATGGACGGGAAGTGGTGTAGTTACAAAGACAATTACAGCGTTACCAGGCGAAACTGCTACAGTATTTATAAACCTTCCGGTACCAACTACTACTATTACTACTTGGGATGGGACTCTTTCTACAGTTGAGACTTTTGAAGGTATCCCAGGTGGAACAGCTACTGTGATAATAAAATTGCCCGCAGCAACAAGTTCGGATTTTTTCTCAATATCTGAATCTTCAAAAGCGTCGACTCTAACTTCTGCATCAGGTGTGAATTCAACGTCAGAGCTGAAATTTCCATCAATTACTCTCAGTTCTGTGTCATCTTATTCTTCTTCCAGTTCAATTTTGGTTTCCTGGAATGCAACAAGATCTATAACGCCAGATTTATCCGCCTCTGATGAAGGACTTGGTACATCTCAGGTTTCAACATCTGTGGGCAAGAGCACAGAAGTTTCCTTAAACGCTTTATCGACTTCTGTTACTATAGTTGAGAATGATGATATCATTACAACTGTTACTATTATGATACCAATCGTTCATACGTCCTGTCAATATTGCAAAACCAACAACGATTCTGCTTCTAAAGATCAATTCAGCGAAGGATCCCAAGTTGCCGACACAGCAGGAAGCCAATCATATGCACACGGAGTCTCTTCCTTCAGTCGTCCCCCTCAAATAATTACTTCTCAAACTCCATCTCCTAATCGAGCTCCTTCCATATTAATACCCCCATTCATGACTCTTGCCTTGACATGGATGGCTTTGGTATTTTAGATCCAATTGTGCCAACTTTATCGGTGCGTGTTCTACGAGTCATTAAATAAAATTAAAATAACTTTAGCTCAGCGTCAATCTAAACAGGGCTCAAAGCGTCAGATCCATTATGTCTATTATGCATGTTGCGTAAGTTATGCACGATAGTTGTGAATTATGCCTGATTAGGTAATCACGCGCTAATCAAGATAATTTTGTAATTAGATTTCAACTATACGCGTCTAATGCGTGACCGCGATGCAAATAAATTCAACGAGATCCGCGTCTTGGATCAAATGATCGCGTTACATATTTTTGTTCTTGCATAATGGTGTTGTCAAAAAGCTTAATTATACGAGTTACAATTATGTTGGCAAGTTCCAAGAGTTTTCTTTTACAAAATACACCATCCCAGGGAGGAAGAACGGTCAATATCAGTCATGGATCAGCTCATAATCTTGCTAACGGTTGGTGATTATTTTGCAAGACAAATTTTGCCAAGCACCAATGTCTCACTTTGAAATCTTCAAGGATATTTATAGACAGGTGGATGTGTCGTTAAAGACGCTATCAACACCATGTTGTCCCTTCATTTGGTCTGTTTGTCTGCTCTTATTGATATCGTCCTTGGAAAGCAAGTTTACGGGGTTTTCACTGCCCTAGACTCAATCACTCCGGGCCAACTCGCATATTCTATTAATCCTAGTGGAGATCAAGTTGCCAAGTTAAGTTGGGCTATATATGGCAATGAAGTGAGTCCTGGAGATACGTTCTCATTGATATTGCCATGCGTGTTTTCCATTCCCACCGCTAGCAAAACGTTTGAATTACAAGCTGACTCTACCACCCTTGCTACTTGTCAATTTTTTGAAGGGTTACTGCAGAATTCCGATTCTGAAATACAATGCATCGTCTCAGGTAGTGTTGGTACGGATACTTTTGCTGTGGGTAAGGCTTGGTTTCCCATGTGGATAAACGGTGGCTTTTCTACATCTGCATCAGATTTATACTGTGCAAGCTTCTACGTACCAGGTCCAAATACAGTTTCCTTTAACGACGGGGTTAACTCAATCAGCACAGTGGTAACGTTTGATGATGCATTTCCATCAATTGTACCGAACACTAATTTCATTTGGCTGAGATTAGAATCTGACCCCTCAAGGGTAAACTTCATCAGTTTTCCGCCTATTTGTAACAATGCTCCAACTACCGGCTCCCAAGTTATTACTTTAAAATCTGGAAGAGTTGATTGTGAAGGGTCTGGAGGGGCCGTTGCTAGCAAGTTAAGCAATTGGTGGTTCCCTGAATCCCTTGATTCGACGACCGCAGATTCAAGTTTCAGTTGTCTGCCCACACAAATTGTATTCAACTTCCTGGACATTGCGGTTGGTTCACGGCCCTTTGTTGTCTTTGAATTGATTTTCACTGAGGATATAGATTGGACAGCCGTGGGAAAAAGCGGTTGCTCTGATCTGCAAGAGCTTTCAATGCAGATCCCTGGATTGCCACCTTTTCCATCTGCTGGATCTGATGGAACTCTTATACCTTCCACCGCGATAACATACACTGGCTCCACTTCTTTGAGGAGTACTTCTATGTCGCCAGAAGGTACTACTGTACAGATTTACGTTCCAATCCCAACTTTTACTTCTGTTGAAACGTGGAGTGGTGATAGTACGAGGAGATCCACCACCACTGCGACCCCAGGAGATACCGCTACTGTTATAGAACAAATCCCTATTCCAACAACCATAATTACGGCAACGTATCTTGGTGATATTACTATTACCGATACTTATCCAGGTGATATCGGAGAAACTGGTTCTATTATTGTACAGCTTCCCATTCCTACTGTCACAACAACAGAAACTTGGGCCAGCCCAATCTTGTTTACCACAACCATATCTGCTATCATAGGTGAAACGGCTACTGTCATTGTAAAACTTCCAACTTCAGATAGTACCACAGATACTATCTATTCCACTGTATCAAGTTCTCAAGAACTTGTATCGACGACAGACACTACGTTGATTAGATCTGAAGTTACAGAAAACATTTTGGTACCATCTACACCCACAGAGAATCCTTCGACGTTAACTACACTTACCACAGAAGTGTCTGTTCCTACCTTAGTAGATAGTGGTTCAAGCGCCCCTAGTGTTTCAACAAGCATTATTGATTTTTCAACTGCTCCGGGATCGTCAAGTTCTGTTCAAGTGTCATCCAGTGTTGTTCTATCAGAGGATACAAGTTCTGTTGATTTGTCCTCAAGCACCCTAAATTCAAGTGATTCTGTGCCGTCTTTTCCTCCAGTACTATCAGTGGGTACCACGACCACTCCCGAAATGTCATCTACCAATGACACTCCATCAACTGAAACTTGGGGTAGCGAAAAAGCAACGACTACTGGTGTTCCTATAACCTCTCTTCTTGCTACTAGCGACAATAGTCATTGGACGACATCAACCTTGCTCGAACATGAGAGCAATAACGAACCATCGAACATCATTGACAGAACTAGCTCTATTTTTCCATCAACGAACTCCAATATTTCTGGAACCATAACGGGGACAGATTGTGAAACTGCGATATCTACCTCTCTTGATAATTCAGTCATTGAAATTCCTATTCCTACAAATTCAGTAATTTCTTCGTGGGTTCAAAGTACAACTTCAAGTAATACTGTTTTAACAATACTTGGTGAGACTACATCGGATATCAATAATGTGCCAATACCAGTTACTACTATCACTACTACATGGGATGGGGACTACTTCACTACTGATACTTTGAAAGTTGGTTCAGGAAATACGGCAATTGTTATAATCAAACAACCAGCCTTTGTTAGTTCCAGTCCTCTTTTGGGTACAAATATAGATGCCTGTTCCAACTGTATTTCAAGCTCTCAAAGATCATCTGGTACAACAAGTTCCAGTATTTCCCCTTTCAAGTTATCATCATTTTCAACTACTTGTGGTTCTGAACTTCCCACCTTCCCCACAATTAACTTCAATTCCGTAACTGCTTCTTTTACTCCTCCAACTTCCTCGAGTCCTGGCGTTGTCGCGTGGAACTTCTCTAGTTCTGCGACTTTACACTCATCAATTGCTTCCATCTTTATTCCATTGACGTCTGGAATTTTTGATACTAACATTGTCACTTCATGTTATGAGTCAGTTTACTCTACAGAAACGACAAACAAATGGGTTAGCACCTTAAGTATTGTGATCACGGAAGTAACCATGACATCCACAGCTACATGTTCTACATGCGAAGATACAAGGAGCAGTAACAGTAATGAGAGTACAAGATGGTCATCTCGACTTCCGGCTGCAAATTCTGGCACGTTTCAAACTGTCAATGAAGGCACTCTTTTATTGCGATACCTGTCAAGTCTGGATCCTAGTATTGTATCACCGTCGCCGTTCGCTGGAACAGGGTCCGCGATACTCCCTTCATTAGTACCCATTGCAATTGCTATGGTCTTGTTTCTTGTCTAACAAGTCACTAATGTTTTATCTTTCAATTCTTTGTAATTGATGTTATTCCACATTAGAGTTAAAGTTTCGGTTAAGATTTTACTCAATGTGTTGGTTCCCTGGTTGATTCTAGACGCGCCACCCCCGGGCTCTTACCATAACTACGTAAGAAAGATTTTGTGTGTGCTTAAGTAATCAACCACGAGGGATGGATTTCTCATAACCACCAGTTCCTCTGAGAGAAGTTTGTTTACTTTGGAATCTGAGCGTAATCCTCTGAGTCTCATGGAATGCAGATATACTCTTTCTTATAAGATAACTAAGATACCATCCAGTGTTTGCAGTCAAAAAGTAAGCTATCATCTTGATGGAGCTAAATCCTGACCAACAAAGGGGATTCCAAGAAAGATGCGCATTACGATTGTTGCTACGGAGCTAAATAATATTATGCTGCGAACCCTTTGAGACAATACAAATGATCTGGACGGGGAAAATATTATGAAATCACGCTAAGAATTTTACGAGATTGAGATCCATAAGCCTCTTCTAAATAGAACATAAACAACAGCTGTGTTTGTTGACCTGTGTTGAACGTATAACGCTCGTGGCAGCGCATCATTGGTGAAGATCTCGCGTCCACGATGAGGTGGGGTATCAAGAGTTTTCAAGCATTCTACAAACAAAACATGAAATCACAGGGTAGTGAGTTGCAAATGGTTCTGCAACATTGCCAAGCATCACACAATAAAGCCTGATCTTACCCAGGGTATATAAACCAACAGTAATCGACAAATGAAATCCTCGACCCTCACATCGCCATGTTGTTAAGTAAAGCTGTTTACGTCTCTTTTGCTATCACTACGGCAAGCGCAAAACACCTTTATGGAATATTCACTGCACTCCTGTCCATTTCAAGTTCTCACTATCTGCAAAGGCATACTATTGATGGGTTAAATACCGCACAGGCCAACGTAACTTGGGCAATCGATGGCGATATCGTAAGCCAATCAAATCAAACCTGTCGATTTGAAGGCAGACTCCATTACTGTTGCCACTTGTGAATTTATCAGTGGATTGCAGAAATTGCCAGATTCTCAGATACAATGTACAGCTTCCGAGAATATCAATTCTACAACACATGCTGTAGGAAAATTATGGTTCCCAATATGGTTGAATGCAGGCTTTACAAATTCGGAAATTGATTTGCAATGTTCCACTTTCTATGAAGGAGATGACACCAACGTTATTACGTTTAGCGATGGTCTCAATTCATTGAGTACCACGGTATTTAAAGTTGAACCTATCAAGGAGCAGCCACTTGAACTTTCGCTTGATTCTGGCCCTACCCTCTGGAGACGGAAAGATGTCGAGTTTAGTAGACCTGTTGGATACTATCTTCCCGTTTGCCCCGATTCAAGCGATCCAACATTGGTAACTATAACTCATCATGATATTGCAATTGATTGTGATACAGCTAAGGTTGGATTTGTGGATCAACGCAATTATTGGTTTTTACCAACGTCGTTTAATCCAAATTCCGGTGAATTGGTGAGTTACGAATGCCTGCGCGACGAGATTTTGATCGAGTATACAACCGAGCCAGGAACCTTGGCCTTGCTCACGTTTGACCTCCTCCTTGGCTATCCTTGGGGTATGTGGCGAATTAATTATAGTTGTGGAATACTGCCTCGAACCGAAGCCTTGTATGCACCAGGTTCAAGAATTGCACCTGTACCCGCTGGTGCAAATGGAATCTTGCTCCCTGTGACTACTGTAACTTACACTGGATCTGTTACCCTGACATCGACTCACACTGCCGATAACAGTACAACAGTTGAGATTCTCGTACCAATTCCTACGGTAACCACCACTGAAACATGGACTGGTGTGGGAACAACTACAACAACCGTCACTGCTACTCCCGGTGAAACGGCATCCGTGATTGTTGAACTTCCGATTCCCGAGACTACTGTCACATCTACGTGGACAGGATCATACACAACGACTGAGTCCGGTTCTGCAACTCCAGGTGAGACTCGTACCGTTGTGATCAACTTGCCATTATCCATCACATCCGTTCTGGAATCGGAACCCCCAACTTCATCTTCAACAGAGATGTCCTCCACTTCAGAGACACCTTCTTTGACAGACTCATCAACTTCGGAAGTTACCTCGTCCTCACCTGTACCAGAATCTGAAACATTACTGTCCTCAGCATTGTCCAATTTCCCATCAATTACCTTAACTTCTATAACGCCATCATCTACTTCTTCGTTATCTTCATCGGGTTTACATAGTGCACCTTGGAATTCGTCCAATTCGGATTATTTAACACTGTTGAGCGATTTCACGTCGATGCTGTTGACATCTGAGTCTTCTGTCACTACCAATACGGTCACGGATATATCTACTGTTCATTCAACTCACACTTCGGTCAATACCAATACGGTCACGGATAAATCTACGGTTCATTCCACGCAGTCTCCCTCCAATGTTGGTCCTTCGTTGCTTTTTACTGGGGATCCAAGCACCAAAACAATAACAAACACGGCGACTGCGATATCCAGCGCTCCGTGCCATAAATGTGAAATTAATGAAATCAATGATAATGGAGTAATCCCTGAAAACAATAGCGGTAATAATGGGAACGAAATAAGACCTGAAATTGAAAATAACGGAGAAGGAAACGTCCAGTCGAAAATAGGACAAAAAACAACCACCGAAGCGAATCATATAACCGAAGCGACAAATGTGCATGCCTCACACATTCAGGTGGCCTCAAATCTGGCAGTTGCCACTTCAAATCCACCATCTGCTATCACATTTGCAGGTTCGGCTTCAATTACACTTCCTTCGTTGTTGACATTCGTCATCGCAACTTTATTCTTTGTCTTCTAACCCCCTGTTCAAATATTACCAAAATAATACTTAGATTTCTGTCTCTATTGCTTTATCAATGCATTATAATTATCTTTTCTCCATGTCACACATGTGACAAGCATTTAGTCCAGATTTTCATCTATTCATATTTGTTTCGATGGTAAATATCTGCTGCAGAATTATTGTTTCCAAACCCAAACCATAGACTGCTGGTACCACTCGGGCTTGCATGGAACTAATTGAACTTTTAAGTGTAAGTCCGATGCATATAAGCCTTATTCTAGAAGCTGTAGACTGCGTATCGCTCAAAAATGTGTGATCCGCCTGCATTGGATGCTGGTGAATAGGTCAAACAAATATTGATGTTATGAAAGAATTAAACAACCCAGCACCTAGATCTACAATATTTCGGGTATAGAAAGTGGATTACATCCCCTGGGAAGTAAAATTTTAGCAACTGGAAATGGGCATTCGTTAGTTAAAGTCAATGTCCTAAATGTTAGGCTAATGTTACATCAAATCCGTAAGTGGAATCAATACCAGCAGTCAAGATTTACGGGCAACTAATCTTTTTGCCACACGGTTCCAAAGCCAGGTATTTTGAATCAAGCCTCTGGGCAATCTAAAAAATCTACCAAACCTCAAAGTATTGTATTAGATTCCTTGTTTGATGAAATCGTATTGATCATTCTTCCATTTTTGTTCCTCCTGTGATCGTTCAGTTGCTGTTGCTTGAATTGTTAATCATACTTACGACTTGCCTTCCATTTTTCTGTTCTTCGGTGTTCGTATTTTTAGATTAAATATTGTTTCAATCTAGTTCTTGAATGTTTCCGTCATAGTGGTGGTTAGAGATGACCACACTCTCGGTGGGTTTACTTGTTGCCTGTAGTAACGGCAGATGCAAATATCCATATCCAGCGATTACATATTATTTCGTCTTTTTATGTATCTTTTAAATTATTAATTAGCTTTGAGGCTCATCACTTAACTCGCTTAGTTCCAAATGAGTAAGGTGTACGGAATTTAGGCCAGCGAAATAATGATGATTCTTGTGCGTTTTTTTTGTGTATAAGAATCTACGAAAAGATAATATTTTGAAACGCGCCAAGATTACGGTCGTATAACACACCGGATACGGAGAGCGTGTAACACACCAGATCTGGAGAGGAATATGGGGCGATGTGGGGCGATAGCAAGTCTATTGCCTC
Organism: Teunomyces kruisii; assembly: GCA_003706535.2. NCBI lineage: Eukaryota > Fungi > Ascomycota > Pichiomycetes > Serinales > Debaryomycetaceae > Teunomyces > Teunomyces kruisii. The sequence continues at coordinate 65,894 of PPLR02000038.1, read as the reverse complement.
CTTTTAAATGGAGAATCTTGATCGTTGGGAGACGCATGTTATCGTAAGCAGACAACGGGACTTGTTGTGTCATAAGAAGCTTGTTCTTGAAGTGGTTCTAGATGTCCCGTGGAATCACAATCGTGTATCCTCGACCGAAGTATCAAAATTAGTAGGGCTAGCTTAGCTAAAAATATTTTGAAACAATGCCCAGTTGAATCTAATCGAGCAACAATGAACACAAAAACGTACACAAATGTGCAACTTTATATAAGGGACCCTGTTCCTTGACGTACATTCGATGGCACTCCACAATGTTGTTGATACAGGCGTTGGCTTTGGCTTTTGCCATCACTACTGTAATTGGAAAACAAGTGTATGGAATATTCACATCCTTCGATTCTATCAGTTACTTTGGTACGGTGGATATCATTCCACAAAGTCGCTACGCCCAAACGAACTTATCTTGGGCAATCGATGGCAATACTGTAAGTCCCGGCGATACATTTTCGTTGACCTTACCATGCGTGTACTCCTTTCCTGAACAACCCGCTCCCGTCGAATTGAAAGCCAACTCCACTACGGTTGCAGTCTGTGAGTTCATCAGCGGGTTAGACGCAAGCACAGATTCTCACATTCAATGTACAGTCTCGGACAATATCAATGATACCTCGCGTGCGGCGGGAAAACTATTTTTCCAAATATGGTTAAATGCAGGTCTTACATCCTCAGAATTTGATTTGAAATGTTCCACGTACTACAAGCTAGACAATGTATTTACTTTCAGCGATGGCTCCAATTCACTTACTAGGGCGGTCGAAATTGAGTGGTATGATGATCCACCGGCTGAATCTCCCAGATATAACACGTTCTACTTAAGTAGGCCGGGATCAGAACAGTCAGTCTTGAAAGTTGGCAACTATCTCCCATATTGCCTTAACACTATCACGTCAGCTTCAGTATCCTATTTGTACTCCAGTTCCCCCTTCAATTGTGAATCTATATCGTTAGGTTTTGTGGATTAAGAGAATCTTTGGTTCTTTCCAACTTCCTTTGTGGATGGCAACAACTCGGTGAATTATACTTGCACGCCTCTGGAGATAACGTTCGAGTATACCATTGATACACTGGAATTCTTACCCATTTTCTATATGGACTGATTTAGTTGATGGAGGTGGCAGCTATCAACATGAGGCGAGATATACTTGTGCTACGTATCCTGAATATAATGGAAGAGATGTCCAATTTGTTCAGCAGCCTACGGAAGCTAAAGCTAGTGCAATTGGCTCACTTCTTCCTGTGGCTACTGTAACTTACACCGGCTCTGTCACCCTGACATCGACTCACACTGCTGATGATGGTACTACACTTGAGATTCTTGTGCCAATTCCTACGGTAACCACCACCGAAACATGGACCGGTGTGGGTACAACTACAACGACCGTCACTGCTACTCCTGGTGAAACGGCTTCGATCATCATTGAGCTTCCAATTCCCGAGACCACTGTCACATCTACGTGGACAGGATCATACACAACGACTGAGTCCGGTTCTGCAACCCCGGGCGAGACCCGTACCGTTGTCGTTAACGTTCCAACGTCTGTGCTTGAATCGGAGCCGCCATCTTCTTCATCAACTGAACCACCATCGTCATCGGAACCTCCGTCTTCTACAGAACCCCCATCCTCCTCGGATCCTCCATCCTCAACTGAACCCCCATCTTCCTCGGATCCTCCATCCCCAACTGAACCCCCATCGTCTTCAGAACCCACATCGTCTTCGGAACCCCCATCGTCATCGGAACCCCCATCCTCAACTGAAGCCCCATCGTCTTCAGAACCCCCAGCTTCATCGGAAACCCCCTCGTCTTCAGAAACTCCATCCTCAACTGAACCTCCATCTTCGTCGGAAACGTCTAGTTTCCCATCAATTTCCCCAAGTTCTACAAAAGCACCTTTTACTTCTCCATCTTTCTCATTAACTGTGCCCTGGAACTCGTCTATATCATTGACATCTGAATCGTCCCCTGGTCGCAATACCGTTTCGTTGACGTCTGAGTCTTCTGCAGCTTCTGTTGAAACCAATACCATCTCATCTGAAATATCTACAGATCGTTCCACATTTAGCGACTTGCATCCTTCCGTGACTCTCACAATCACGGATTCTACTACTTCAACATCTACCGCACCTTGCCATAAATGTGAGGCTAATAGTAATAACGACGACACGAACTCTGGAAATGGAATTAATACAACTACGCAAATACAAGGTGACACGGGCAACAAGCTTTCTAAGAACACGCTTCCAGAGCCCACCATTGCTCAATCCCAAGCAATAAACCAAAACTCTGCGCAATCCGGACAATCCACAATTTCGAGACCTCAAAGTATTGTATCGGGTTCCTTGTTTGCTGGTATCGGATCGACCGTACTTCCTTCATTCATTTCTGTTGTGCTTGCAATGTTGCTGTTAGTCGTTTAATTTGTTTGTGACGTAATTAATATTCTTTCTGTTTGAAATACTCTTGTGAATACTATCTTACGCGTTTTATTATTCATACTTCTTTACTACACATTAACGCTTGGTTCTTGGCAAATTGTTGTGTAGTTGAAGTAGATTCAAAGAAACCCAACTATCTAAAAAATATTCGTTGCGTTTTATCGGGAGAACTTGAAGAAGGAAGGGTTTTTATTGCAGAAGGGGAAAGGTAAAAGGTATGCTAATCATATACTATGGGAATTAGAGATAGAGAGAGTAAGTCTCGTGTAAGGTTTGTACAGAGCTGTTGGAAGAAAAGAAAGAACCTGCAATCACGATATCACCAACAATGAGAGTGCACTAAAAACCGAGTGAGGGTCCTTGCCACTACAATGTAAGGGATTTACAGATTGTTCAAAAGCAGTTACACTTGTCTTGGAACGACGATCTGGAAAATCTTGCCTCTATGAAGGTTAGATTTCAGTTATTATCCTTGGTCTAGTTTCTTGGTTAATGGAAACTAAACTATTCAAATGTATTGGCCTTGTTAAAAATTAGTGTGGTTCTAAAACCATAGGATTTGCATAATTCACCTTTTGATGACTCGTCCACCATTATTTTCATGTATTAGATACGAATATCAAATTTCACAGACAAAAGATATTTGAAACGCGCCAAGATTTGGGCTCATCGGATTTCATCCGGATTTATTTTATGGCTGGGACCAACCAAAATCCACACCCCCCCCTTATACACTGTGCAGGACCGGTTAGAAACGCGTGATGAGCAGATAAATTAGTAGGGCACATTATTATTTCACCCAACCTTGTTTGCTTTTAATGTTCGGAAGAAGTAGTAGCGAGCACATCAAAAATTTTAGTACTCGTTCTGCTTCGCTAAAAATATTCTGGAACAATGCCGCGCTGCATGGAAGGAGGCGAATTCTCGAAGCGATTCCTCGGAACGAATCCTCCAAGCGAGAATATATATACATAGTGCCAGATTTCTTCATTTCAAATCCAAATTATTCCAAAATGTTGTTGAATAAGGTGTCGTCTTTAGCTTTTGCCATCTCCACCGTTATTGGCAAAGAAGTTAATGGAATCTTCACATCCATCCGTTCCCTTAAGTCCGATGCATTAGAAGATCAGATTACTCCAGTGTATTCCGTCCAGACCAACATATCATGGGCAATTGATGGTGCCGTAAGCCCTGGTGACACATTTTCGTTAACCTTGCCTTGCGTATACTCCTTCGCCAATCAATATGCTTCCGTCGATTTAAAGGCCGACTCCGTCACACTAGCAACGTGTGAATTTGTCAGCGGATTGCAAGCCAGCTCGGATTCTCAGATACAATGTACCGCCTCCAACAACGTCAGTCCTACTACCCATGCCGTGGGTAACTTGTGGTTCCCAATGTGGTTGAACGTTGGGTTCACAAATTCAGAAATAGACTCGAAATGTTCCACCTACTACAAGCCAGACAGCAATGTGATTACTTTCAACGATGGCACCAATTTAATTAGTGCCCCTGTTGATATTTTCTGGTATGAAAACCCATACCCTCAGCCTCCTGGAGTGTTAATGAACTACATATACAGGCCGGGGTCTGAGATTTCAATCTTTCAAACTGGCTCCTATCTCCCAACTTGTTCTGACACCATTACGGCTACAGTGACTTATCGCAACCCCACCACTCCTTTTGATTGTAACACTTTATCGGTATTATTCGTGAATCAACAGAATGTTTGGTTCTTTCCAACTTCCTTTGTGGATGGCAACAACTCGTTAAATTATACTTGCACGCCTCTGGAGATAACGTTCCAATATACTGCTGATTCACTGGTTGTGCCATTGGTAGTGTTGGACGTCACACTTGTTGATGGTACGGAAAATTGGTCACAAACAAACGTATATACCTGTGGTACGCTGCAAAAACAAACGGTGGAAGCAGATCAAACCTTGGATGACCCGTTCGGTAACTTTTTTGCTGATTCGAATGGTATCATGCTCCCAGTTGCCACGGTGACTTACACCGGCTCTGTTTCTCTGACATCTACATTCACTGCTGATGATGGTACCACAATTGAAATACTTGTGCCAATTCCTACCATCACCACCACTGAAACATGGACCGGTGTGGGAACAACGACAACAACGGTGACTGCAACCCCTGGTGAAACCGCATCCGTGATTGTTGAACTTCCAATTCCAGAGACTACTGTCACGTCTACATGGACAGGATCATACACAACTACCGAGTCGAGCTCTGCAACTCCAGGTGAAACGCGTACCGTGGTGGTTAACGTTCCAACGACATCCAGATCCGTGATAGAATCTGAACCTCCATCCTCATCCTCAACAGAACCACCATCTTCTTCAGAACCTCCTTCGACATCGGAACCCCCATCTTCATCGGAATCTCCTTCGTCATCAGAACCATCTTCATCGGAACCTCCATCGTCAACTGAAGACCCATCTTCATCGGAACCTCCGTCATCTTCCTCAACTGAAGCCCCATCGTCATCGGAAACCCCATCTTCATCGGAACCTCCATCGTCATCGGAAACCCCATCGTCATCGGAAACCCCATCGTCTTCAGAACCTCCATCATCAACTGAAGCCTCATCTTCATCAGAACCTCCATCATCAACTGAAGCCCCATCTTCATCAGAACCTCCATCCTCAACAGAAGCCCCATCGTCTTCGGAACCCCCATCTTCTTCAGAACCTCCATCTTCATCAGACGCATCCTCGAGTGAACCATCAACCTTGACAAGTTCATCTTCGTCGGAGACTTTTAATTTCCCACCAATTACATTCAAGTCAACTGTTTCTTCTTCTTCATATTCTTCGTCATATCTTGTGCCATGGAACTCGTCCAGTTTGGTTACTGTGGTTTTGTCAAGCGATTCCACGTCGATTCCAGTGACATCCGAATCTTCTCCTGGTCCTACCGCCATTCTGTTTACATCTGAATCGTCTGCTGAAACCAAAACAGATACCGACAAATCTATTAGACATTTTTCAGAATTTTCTACCAACGTTGAGCCTTCCCAGTCTCTTCTTGAGAATGAAACACGTACTGTAACAGATACATCAACTACTGTATCGACCTCCTCGTGCCATGAATGTGAAGCCAATGGAAACAACGGCAACGGGATTGCTTTGCCTGGAAACGTTGGTGGTAACACTAATACTTCCCAGAATGCCAGTGGAACCACTACGGCAGCAAACCCCGTGACGACGACCGTGCAAACAATCCAACAAGTTTCTACCCAATCGGGACTGCCAACGCTGAATCCACTTCCTATTGTCCCATCTACTTCCTATGCTGGTTCAGGGTCGTCCATTATACTCCCTTCCTTCATATCTATAGCACTCGCTGTGATACTACCCCTTTTTTAATTCTTACGTTTTCGGTTTAATGCTATGTATAGTTAAGCATTAGATTTTAAGGTTTAAGGTTTTGTCAATCATTGACATGTTTTCGTCATCCCGGAGAATCCAGTCCCGGTAATTTTTTAATCTTACGTTGTATCCTGTTTTTCTCAGTTTGAGAGTTGTAGCTTACTATGGCGAGAGTCCCTATTAAGAAACGTTGCATTGGCGTGCGAAGGTTGTTGTGCAGGGTCGCATAGCTTTGTAAAATATTATTCTTTCTCGTCCATGAATCTGGCCGACCCGGGTTTCCAATTCCAGATACTTATTATCTGTAATTGATTCTTGGCAATTTCAATTTCCCTTGAAGGATTTCATTTCATCCAGAACCAATCCGATTCGTCCGCGTTATTTTTTTGGTTTACGAACTATTTGCACTGCATATAAATGTAGGGATATTTTTTGCATCGCGATGACAAATGACCATCACATCGAACCATGTCACTTCACGATAACGAGACGTCCGTGCATAGAAGCTTCAATGTCATTGGTCTTTTTCCAGATTGAATAATTGGATCGAATGTTGATGCTGGATATGTTGAGCGAATTATCCTACGTATTCGTATATGCCCCATGGCATGAAGGTGCGGCGAGCAATTTAAAAAATATCCTGGAACAGGTTATATATACACATAAACAACTGGTCAGTACAGAGCCTTTCAAGCTGAATGTATTAAAATGCCAATGACTTGGAATTTTATTATTGTGACAATAAGATGTTGACATCCAAATTGGGATGTATTGCAATTGCAGTCACCACTGTTGCTTGCAAACAAGTTTATGGGGTATTCACGTCGTTAGAGTCGGTGACAGGGTTTCCCAACGGGCCTAAAGTAGGAAGAGTTCAGGCAGATGTTTGGTTGCCGTCTAATATCACTTGGATCATAGATGGTAGTGTGGTATCTCCTGGGGATACGTTTTCGTTGAACTTACCATGCACATACTCTTTTTTTGGGCATCACGACCCCGTTGATTTGAAGGCCGATACCACCACGCTTGCTACTTGTGAGTTTGTTAGTGGGCTTGAAACCAGTTCAGATTCACAGATCCATTGTACCATTTCTGACGATGTCAATTCAACAACTCGAGCCGGAGGAAAATTACGCTTTCCAGCGTGGTTTAACAACGGATTTTCCACGTCCCAAGTAGACTTGTAATGTTCCAACTTCTATCACCAAGGAAACGACGTCGTTTCGTATAGGGTTGGAGTCAATATAATTAGTCAGACGGTTGAACTATATCTGGATTATGACGTTTCTGACTTCGGCGATTTTTACACGAAACTCCTAGATCGTCTGGGGGATGATTTATCCATAAGAAATTTTGGCTACTATCTCCCAGTGTGTTTCAATAGTTCCACTTCGGCATAGTTCACAATGACATCATTCTCTTCTCCTTTTGATTGTGATACTACAACGGCATATGTCGTGGGTCAACGCAATCCATGGTTTTTCCCAACATCCTTCTTATCAACACCTTTGAATTTTACTTGCACACCTCTGAGGATGACGTTCCAATACAATGCAACTGAACTGAGTTTTCTTACATAATTTTTAAATTAAAGGAAGCTGGAACTGAGTGGTGGAACGTGTATCTCAAGTATTCTTGTGGTGACAATGCCGAACAGGCCTTCCGCGGAGGTCAAGGTTATGCCGGTTCACCAACCTATGCTGCAAATGCAGAAGGTTTCCTTATTCTGCAAACTACAGTGACGTACGCCAGTTCCATTACCCTGACATCAACCTATTCAGCTGATGATGGTACCACAATTGAAATACTTGTGCCAATTCCTACCATCACCACCACACCGGTGTGGGAACAACGACAACAACGGTGACTGCAACCCCTGGTGACCGCATCCATCATCATTGAGCTTCCGATTCCCGAGACCACTATCTACATGGACAGGATCATACACAACGGAGTCCGGTTCTGCAACTCCGGGCCAAACACGTACCGTGGTGGTTGACGTTCCAACAATATCATCAATACCACCTTCATCTTCAGTAGGATCATCTTCTTCATCAGAGACGTCCAATTTCCCATCAATTGCCTTCAGTTCCGTACGGCCCTCACCTTCTTTGTCAACCTCCTCGTCGAGTTCATATATTGTGCCGTGGAACTCGTCCAGCTCAGATACTTTCTTTTGTTCCTGTGATTCCACATCATTTTTTTGGACATCTGAATCGTCTGCTAATACCAATACGGTCACTTTATCCGATTTATTTACAATACAATTGGCATTCAGCGACCTGGATCCCGCCGTGACCCTCACAATCACGGATGCCTCTACTTCAAAATTCCCCATATCATGTCATAAATGTGAGTGTTATTGTAGTGACAAAAACACCAATACTGTCAACGAAATCAATACTAATACCCAAGATGTTACTGGCAACGAGCCTTCTCAGCACACAGATCCAAAGGTAACTATTACCCAATCCCAAGTAATAAGTCAAGCCACTGAACAAGAGTATAATATCAGTTACTTCCTACATTGGTACCGGGTCTAGAGTTCTTCCTTCATTAATTTCTTTTGTGATGGCTATGTTGCTGTTGATGTTTTTTGCTTAAATTCTTCAATATGTCTTGACTGTATGCTTTTTGTTTGGAGTATTGTGATCTTCAATGCAGTAATACATAAAATGAAATGCTTGCGCATTTCCCTGGGTATGTTTTATGTATTATCCCACAATTTTGCCCGGATATTCTGGGCATATCCAAGTTACTGGTATTTATTTCTATTAGTTTGAATCCTAATTGTTTCTGGATTGGGGGAGGCTACGATTTCAACAATTACAATACTATGTGTTGCATGCCATTAGCCAATCCAATGGTATGTCTTAGCGTCCATTTTTATTAATGTTACATAAATCGTATTTCATGCTACATTACTGCATTTCATCGATCTGTTTCTTGCTTCATATTCCGCTCAGATCCAAAATCTGATTAAAAATAATGTGGAGCAGAAAATTTCTGCAGCATAAACCGTAGTTTGAAACGTATATGAATAAATGAAATGAAAACCGGGATTAAATGCTCGTAGCATATGTGACGTGGGGAAAAGATAATTATATACCGTTGACGAATAATAAGGAACAGAAATTGAGTATATGTTTTGGTAATATTTGAACAGAAATGTTAGAAGACGAAGAATGATGCTGCGACGACGAATGTCAACAACGAAGGAAGTGTAACTGAAGCCGAACCTGCCAATGTGACCGCAGCTGGTGAAGGTGAGGAAGCAGTAGACACTGTTGAGGCTGTCGGAATGTGTGTGGTCTGCACATTTGGAGCTGCTGTAACGGTGTTGGATTTGGTTATAGTTTCTTGTCCACTGCCTTTCGGTGAGTGGGTGTTTCCTACTCCGTTATTTCCATTACCAGGTACACTATTGCCAGTATTTCCATTGGCCAAAGTCACTCCGTTGCCGTTATTTCCAGTGCCACTTCCATGGGGGATTTGGTTTCCGCTGTTTCCGTTGCCTTCACATTTGTGGCACGGTGCCGTGGATATCGTGGTTGCTGTGTTTGTCACAGTTTGAGTCCTATCATTGTCAGTGAGGGACAGGGATGGTCCAACGTTGGAGGATGGGCTTGTTGAGATGACTGATGATTTATCTGTGGCCGTATCGGTATCAACAGACGACTCAGACGTCAGTGATACGGATGTGGAATCGCTTGACGAAAGGGAAGTAGCCGAACTGGACGAGTTCCACGACACGATGAACGAACTTGATGAGGATGGTGGAGGAGCAGACGATGGTACGGAACTCAAGGTAATTGAAGGGAAGGTGGATGATTCTGAAGACGATGGAGCATCCGATGACGATGGTGGTTCCGATGACGATGGTGGTTCCGATGACGATGGTGGTTAGGTTGATGAAGAAGATGGCGGCTCCGATTCAAGCACAGACGTTGGAACGTTAACGACAACGGTACGGGTCTCGCCCGGGGTTGCAGAACCGGACTCCGTTGTTGTGTATGATCCTGTCCACGTAGACGTAACGGTAGTTTCGGGAATTGGAAGTTCAATGATGACGGATGCCGTTTCACCAGGGGTAGCAGTCACCGTTGTTGTAGTTGTACCCACACCGGTCCATGTTTCAGTGGTGGTTACCGTAGGAATTGGCACAAGAATCTCAATTGTGGTACCATCGTCAGCAGTGTGAGTCGATGTCAGTGTAACAGAGCCGGTGTAAGTCACAGTGGCCTCAGGGATAAAAGACCCCGTTGCCCCAAAATAGCTTGTAAAAAAGTATAGAAACCACCACTGAGCAAATGGTTCTTTTGGCTTTGCATCACCACAAGCAAATTTGATTAATTGTGTGAATGCAAAAGCTCCCCTTGTATCATCTCCAACATATTTCTGGGACCAATAGACCACAGGTAAAAAGTCAGAATAATTAGCTGTGTAATCGAACGTCATTTTCAGAGGCGTACATGTAAAATTCATTGAGTTGCTGCCATCCGTAAAAGATGTTGGAAAGAACCAAACATTTTGTTGATTCACGTACGCTACCGAGACATTATCACAGTCAAAGGAAGCCTGGACATAAGATACTGTAGCCGTAATGGTGTCGTTTATACAATATGGGAGATAATCATATCGTTCGAGGAGTAGGAAGTCAGATCCTGCTGGCCTTATTGTGGTGTCAGATGTGAATTCATCGGGGCCCGGGTCTTGCCGGATATACCAGAAAATATCAGCTGTCTTACTAATCGAATTGACGCCATCGCTAAAAATGAATTCGTTGATACCTGGTTTGTAGTAGGTGGAACATTTCAAATCTATTTCTGAAGTAGAGAAACCTGCATTCAACCATATTGGAAACCATAGTTTTCCTACGGCACGCGTAGTAGAATTGACGTTAGTAGACACAGTACATTGTATCCGAGAATCTGAACTGGTCTGAAATCCACTTACAAATTCGCACGTTGCAAGTGTGGTAGTGTCCGCCTTCAATTCTATGGGAGCGGTTACGTTTTGAAAGGCGTAAACACAAGGCAAGGTCAACGAAAATGTATCACCGGGTTCTACGCCCCCATCGAATGCCCAAGATATATTTGTTTTGGTAGAGCCAAATTCTGATATAGTTACCTGCGTAGGGTTTTCTTCAAACGTGGATTCTAAAGAATCGATGGATGTGAAGATGCCATAAACCTCTTTGCCTATTGCAGTAGTTATGGCACAGGCCAAAGACAACACTTGTATGAACAACATTTCGGCGTGACATCGAATGCAAATCGAGAACCAGAGTTCGTTAAATAGTTGTATTTTCTTCAGGACTATTGTTGCTCGATTCTATGCACCATGTGGTATTGTTTCATAATATTTTTCGGCGAGCAAAGTGCACTTCATTAGGCTGTGTTCATAGGGATACTGCTGGTTTCTGTCGCGCCAATTCAAGAATCAACGAGATAGGAATAGATTATGGTTTCAAAAATGCCTTTATTCAGTTTAATACCATGAAATAACGCTATACATCTCCCAATGGTCAAGTTGCACCGTCCGAGGGCATAAGTCGGATAGATCTCGTAAATCTTAGTGATGCGCAATTTGGAGGGCTCAATTTTGGGGAGTTTCAAAATATTTTTTCCTTGCATAATCGGCGCTTCCGAGATTCGTAAGCACCGCGGACAACGGACGAATCACCATTATTTTTTTCCCTGACATCACTTTACTAGAGATTCTAGGTTAAGTTTTGGCCACACCGAAATTGCGATGCCAACCCTTTTAGTCAATTTAACGTAATTCCACATTGGGACAAAATAAGATGGGATGAGATTGTGTTCCAAACGTATATAGATGGGAGATTTCGCAGATTCTCATTTTTAATAACCTACCAAACATGCTTATCTTTACTTTGTTGTGGTTGACCGCCGGCCTCAATGTCGTGAACGGAAAACATGTCACAGGGATATTTACAGAGTTTTTATACGTTTCTCCATACTTACAATATCTTAGCGACCCCGTTTCCACACATACCGCGGGTGTCAATTTTGTTCTTGATGGAACAGTGGTCAGTCCTGGCGACACATTCTCGTTATCACTACCATGTGTCTTTGTATTTCCCATGAAATCTCTTAGCACAGACATACGGGTAACGGGTAAAGACGATACCATTTTCACTTGTGATTTCACTAGTGGATTGAGAACTAGCGTCGATTCTACAATAGATTGTGTTGTGAAGTCAGTTAGCCCAGATGATCATATTCGAGGCACGCTAACTTTTTTTGTGGAGTTCAACGTTGGGTTTGGTGGATCTGAATTTGACTTATATTGTTCTAAACGTTTCAAAGAAGGAGCTAACGATATTACTTTCACAGACGGCGTAAACTCAATCTCAACAAATGCTGATATCTGGGCAAATTACAGAATGTGGGTTACTAATCAGAATTCGATCTTCTCATTCATCAGATTAGCTTCAGATTTACCTCCCCTGGGATCCACAAATCAGTATGCTCAGCGTCAGTTCACTCAATATACTGGGAACTGTACAGGTGGTTACAATTCAGGGTCGATTACAATTACCCCAAAAACTGGCCAATTTGATTGTGATATTTCAATGGCCGCAGTTGCAGACAAATTCAACGACTTCAAGGTACCAGAATCAATTGACTCCCTGTTGCTGACCTTCACTTGTCTGCCAACAAGCATTCAATTTAATTATCAGGAATTGAGTGCCGGATATCGTCCGTTCGTTTCAATTTTTTTGAATGGTGATCCCTTCTACAATCTCAATGTTGTTCAAAACACTATTTGTACCAACGGGAACAATTTGTCTTATGAGGGTTCAACAGGATTACTGAGTACTCTTGAAGAATTTAATATGTTTCCTGGAGGCTGGGCTTTTCAGATTCCCGTTACGACTGTGACTTACACCGGCTCCGTTACCCTGACATCGACTCACACTGCTGATGATGGTACTACAATTGAGATTCTTGTGCCAATTCCTACTGTAACCACCACTGAAACGTGGACCGGTGTGGGAACAACTACAACAACCGTCACTGCTACTCCCGGTGAAACAGCCTCGATCATCATTGAGATTCCGATTCCCGAGACTACTGTCACGTCTACATGGACAGGATCATACACAACTACCGAATCGGGTTCTGCAACCCCGGGCGAGACCCGTACCGTTGTTGTTAACGTTCCAACATCCGTTCTCGAGTCCGAGCCGCCATCTTCTTCATCAACTGAACCACCATCGTCATCGGAGCCACCATCGTCATCGGAGCCACCATCGTCATCGGAGCCACCATCGTCATCGGAGCCACCATCGTCATCGGAGCCACCATCGTCATCGGAGCCACCATCGTCATCGGAGCCACCATCGTCATCGGATGCTACATCGTCTTCAGAATCATCCACCTTCCCTTCAATTACCTTGAGTTCTGTATCACCATCATCTGCTCCTCCATCATCCTCATCGAGTTCGTTCATCGTGTCGTGGAACTCGTCCAGTTCGGCCACTTCTCTTTCGTCAAGCGATTCCACGTCCATATCATTGACGCCTGAGTCCTCTGTTAATACCGACACTGTCACAGATAAGTCTACAGATCATTCAACAATCCCATCCTTCAACGGTGTTACTTCGCTGACTATTTCTGTGGATGACAGAACTCAAACTGTGACAAACACAGCAACCACGATATCTACCGCTCCGTGCCACAAATGTGAAGGCAATGGAAACAATGGTAATGGAGTGATCCCTGACAATGAAAATAGCGGCAACGGGGTAACTAACGGAAAGGGCTCCTTTGGGTCTACATTTTCTTCAAAATCTCAGGCTGCGGCCTCCAAAGAGGCAACAACTCATCCAGTTGCACCTCTATCATCCACCAGTGTTCAACCCCAAGTAGTCGTAGTAACGTCTCCTTCTTCTGGTGCAGGATCTGCAGCACTTCCTTCCTTGATTCCTATTGTTTTGATTGTGCTTCTTTTTTAGTCAGTCATTCTAAACTCTAAATAAAATAAACTTCAATAATCATTTAACAATATTGTTCTTCCTTATTGCAAAAATGGCTGCAATTTTGTTGAACAAATTAAAAAATGTGGTATATGCAGGGTGCAGCAACCACTGTAAATTGTTAGTTGTTGTACCTGTGACTATGAATTCAAAGAAAAGAATAGTAGTAGGTTTCTTGAAACCCGCCATATCGGCTGAATACTTTCTGTTCCTTCGAAAGAAAGCGGGACAATTCAATTCTATTAAAGTTTTATGGCAAGGGCTGTTTTAGCGTATGTAGTTTGTTTGACACTTTGCCTGCTCAGGTAGTTTATCACGTTTTCGACATTAATTGGTTCTGGTCTCTCACCATGATATGGTGGTCGTATGTCTACCATTTTATTGATAATTTATATGCACGCCAATTCTGATATAGTCACGTTCATTTGTATAGATACATTGAAGAAGGCAATTTCTATGGCCGATTCTTAACTTTTTGGTAGTACAGTACTTGGTTGGTGGGTATATTGGTATAATAGGGTCATATTTATGGCATTTTTATTTTGTCTTTTGTAGAAATCTCCAGAATATGTTAAATTTATTGCAAAATAGTAAAGATTTTTGTGTATCTAATTTAAGTAGCAAAGTGTTAAAAATAGAAGCGAAAACAACAATATAAAACAAAAACGAGTTTCTCTACCGTGTTAGAAACATAATGGAGCTTTTTCTTCTGTCAGTTACCATTATATTATCTTGAAATTTGGCGTTGGATTTAGGGAGGATACACACCCGTGCCGCAACACCAGGACCGCAGGATAATTTGCAGGTTACAATTTCTGGGTTAGATACAGGAGCGGTGTTTACCACTACTGGATGCAGTCCCATCACTTATCCCGAATAGGCAAAAAGTATACATCGTCTCCAAACATATAATTCCCATCCACATCTTCTTCTTGTTCAGTAATGAGGACAGAGCAGCATAGTGAGAAGGAAGCGTTTGTGAATAGCTTTTGGGGCCCCAAAGACGGCGGGCTCCACGTTGTCCAAAACCGCATCAAAGACTCGCTCACGACGCTCCAGGAGCTCTTGGACATGTACAGCGAGCGGATTGCCATTGAAAAAGACTACAACAAGAAGCTCGAGCGGCTACACAGCCGTCTCCGTCCCGGGAGCCACGAAACCGGAACGTTGAAGCGCTCGTTGGACAAAATGGTCACGGAAAACGAACAGATGGCCCACTACAACGACAAGTTCGTGCAGTCGATCCAGCAGATCAACTACGACAAGTTGACCCAGTTCTACGCCATGTACCACAAGAAAACCGCGCGCTTGGAGCACCACATGGCGAAGCTAGCTGCAAAAAGAGCCGACGCAGCCAAACACCTCCAGCTCGCCAAAGAGAAACACCAGCAAGACTGCTACCAGCTCAAGTCGTTGCGTCTCCTCGTCCAGACCACCCTCGGAAAGGAGTTGGAGCGCAACGAGGCCAAATTGGCCAAGGTCTCCGGATCAATTTCCCACTCCCGGAAAAACTACCAAGTTTGTGTCGCCCACTACGCCGAACTCAACGACATCTACACCCGTGACTGGGCTGTTGCCCTTCTGGACTTGTACAAGTTGGAGATTGAGCGTATCCAGGTCTGCAAGGTCAACTGCTTCAACTTCTGCAACAACATCGCCACGTTATGCGTCGACCACGACGGTTCGGCCGACGCCGCCCGCCTGGTGTTCGCCCAGATCACCCCGCCTAACGACTTGCAAGACTTTGCCGATACGTACGGGACGGGGAACCGGATTTACAATCCTCCAGCATTTGTCGACTTTTTGGCCGGCTACGACGACCAGCCCGAGTTGGAGTACTCCGTTGCCGCCTATACCAACCCGGACTACGTCCCGGTACTCTCCCGGTCGTACTCAACATACTCTGCCGCCAGCGAGGCCGTCAACAGTCCAAGACGGCCGCCAATTCCCGACAAAACACCACAGACCCCATCGCCCCGGAAAAACCCCCCCATGCAGACAGTCACGACACCAACACCCGTGCTCACAACCACAACAATAACGCCGAAGCCGAAGCCGACGGAATATCTTTCTTCCGTCCCCAACCTCAAACCAAAGACAAACTCCATCTACTCATCTTCGCCCGAAGACAACAAGAGCGTGTTTTCCAACAAGAAGTTCGGCAGTCTGAACGGCTCGTCCAACTACTCCGACCCCAGCTCGACGTCTTCGGGCCGCCACTGGGCGTCGCCGAGACGTACCGAGAAGCAGTTGAGCCAGTTCCAGGAACAGATCAACCTCAAGACCAAGGAATTGCCGGTGCTCAAGCCCCAAGAACAGCCGCGCCAGAATGTGCCGATCATGAAGGATTTCTCCATCGATTTTATTGCAAAAGCGTTGGAAGATCTTAATTCCGGCGGCAACGGCGACATCACCCAGTATCGCCGGTCGGTGCGGGCAGCAAATGCATCGGCAGCGTCGTCGCCGACAAAATCGGGGTCGCCCGGAAAAACCTCAGACACAACCTTGACGTCGGCCATGGTGACGCCGGCACAGAACGCGTCGATGCCCAAGCTCCGGGACATGCAGTTCACGGCGCCGTCCGACTTGGTGGACGACCACAACGAGGTCGCGACACGCTACGACTCGTTCCAGCTCAAACCGGCACGGCCACGGCCCAAGTCCATGCTTGATCCGGCGACGGATGACTCGTTGCAGACCGTCAAGCAGCGCAGCTACTCGCTGAAACTGTACACGGACCTCCACTCGCTAGTGGACCAGCTTACGCCGGTCACGCGGCGGCGGTACGAGCTGGTGGCCACGGCACGGTACACGTACCGTCCGCAGCAGCACGGAGAAATGTATTTCCGCAAGGGCTGGGAGATGTACGTGATCCACAAACAGGAGGACAACTGGTGGTTCTGCGAGTTGGGACGCAACAGCGGCGAGCCAGGACAGGTCGGGCTCGTTCCAGGAAACTACTTGGTCGAATGAAGTATGTAATAATGAACGATGTATAGTATCGCGATCCGGGTGTACCCGACAATTTGTCTGATGTAGTTTTTTACCCCATTATGTCTGATGCACAAGTTGCAACTTTCTGTCTGATGCACTTTTGTCGCGGAATCACAGTCTATATACACACCCATACCAACAATTTATAATCCACCACCACCACCGCCACCTGCAACCGGTAATGAAGCTGCTCGGAACTGCCACGGTCGTCAAGCCGTACTCCATCACCAACCTCCCCCCACTCATCATCGGGGGAGCCGTGTTCAACACGCAGTACTCGACAAACCCCCACAACTTGCCCGTGGCCGAGATCCTCAACACGGCGTTCTCGCACGGGCTCAACGCCATCGACACGTCGCCGTACTACGGTCCGCTGGAGGAGATCTTGGGCGAGGCGTTGGCGAAACTCGCGTACACGCGCGACCAGTACTACATCTGTACCAAGGCGGGCCGGATCCGGTTGGACGAGTTCGACTACTCGGCGCAGAACGTCCGGCGCTCCGTCGAGCGGTCGATCGAGCGCTTGGGCGCGACCTACTTGGACTTGGTGTACATGCACGATATCGAGTTTGTGTCTGAATCAGACATTTTCGGGGCGTTGCGCGAGTTGGCCCGGTTGAAACGCGAGGGCTTGGTCCGCAACATCGGCGTGTCGGGCTACCCCGTCGACTTGTTGTTGGCAGTGGCCCGCCAGAGCCAGCAGACGCCCGAAATCGGCGCCCTCGACGGCATTTTGTCGTACTCGAACGGGTGCATCCAGAACACGGCGCTCTTTGAGCACTACCAGGCGTTCTTGGACGCCGGCGTCCGCAAGGTGATGAACGGCTCCATCTTGAGCATGTCGCTCTTGCGTAGCGACATCACCCATGCGTTCCACCCGGCGCTGCAGGCGTTGAAGGACCGGGTGTTTGACGTCGCGCGCGAGCTCCAGCTGCAAAACGTCGAATTGGCCGATTTGGCCACCCGTTTCGCGTTGAAGAGATGGTTGTTCGACACCGTGGAGGGTAACGGTGCTGGCGAGGACAATCCCCGGACCGCCATCGTGCTTGGAGTGTCGAATATCGACGAATTGGCCGTGGCCATCGACAGCTACTGGCGCGTCAAGAACGGCGGCGACGCGGGCGACGAGGCGTTGTTTGCCAAGGTGCGCGAGTTGTTGGGCCAACACTACAACGAGACGTGGGCCAGCGGGATAGAAAGAAATTAGATAGAGCAGAATAGATTTTGCAGCAATTGCTTAAAAGTGCATCAGACATTAGTCGGTTAAAAAGTGCATCAGACATTTTTTTGACAATTTTCTCGGATGTGCCACGCTTGGGCCGATTTCGCGAAATCAGAACCAATCCACAACAACAGGACGATGCCGAAACACGCCAACGACGAAGAAACCGTCTTTGAGCTTGACAGTAAGAAGCAGGTCACCGTGCATACCTTCAACAACGTGCCGTTGGTCGATATCCGCGAGTTCTACGTCGATAAGGCTAGCGGCGACAAAAAGCCCGGCCGGAAAGGCATAGCCCTCACCCAAGAGGTATGGAAGAAGCTATTGGCCAAGCAGGACGAGATCCTGGCGGCGCTCGACCAATTGAGCGGCGCAAAGAAGATCAAGGTAGAGTACGACGACCAATCATAGTTAGGTTTAAGGTTTAATAGACGTGCGGTATTTTGAGGTGAGTCACGGTGAAATGCGAAGCAAGCAAGCGTAGCAAGGTAGTGGCGGCATTCCACGACAGAGAAACGGCCGAGTACCACCTCTGCCGGGACACTGCACCACCAAAGTTAGATGTCTGGTGTCTGGTGTCTGATGCAGTTTGTTACCTGACACATGTCTGTCTGACAGGTGTCTGCATATCTCTGTCTGCATGCCGGCCCCCTTGTAGATAAGTAACTCAAAAATTAAAAATATATAAAAAAAAATGGACCGGGCGCCAGACTGCATATAGACAGCAATACCTTCCTCCTCCTACCAAACAAAATTATCCATGTACGGCTCTACCTCAGTACCCATGATCCAGCAACCATGAAGAAACAGTCCAGAAGAAAGACGTTTGCCGAAGAGCTGTCGAGAGTCGTGGTGCAGAACGGCCACAGCCGGCAGAGTTCCACCGACGACTTCATCGCCTCGGGGGCCTACGTCGATCACCGCAGCCACGAAGACGGGCGCAAGAGCATCGACAAGCGCCGCCAGCGCGAGCTGCCACCATCCACACGCCGCCGCGAGCTGCAGTTCCCGCTCACGAACCGCAATCTCCAGAACTTGCTCGGACAAAACGCAGCACCCAGCGCCGTCGCGTTGGACATGGACCAGTTCGCCCAGGAGCAGCGCCAGTTGGCCCAGACGCAGGCACTGAGCACCAACCCGTTCGAGACGGACGGCGACGACGAAAACTTCTCGATCAACCTGATGGAGTTTGGCGGGCTGAACCCGTCGCTGGACCACCTGAGCGACCTGACGTCGTTGGACGACGTGTGTTTCCCCGACTACTACGACCAGAGCGGCCGCGACGAGCTGAAGGACGTGCTGTGGCCCGACATCAAGGTGTTGGAGGAGTTTATCCGCGAGGAGTTGGAGGAGCAGGAGGAGGACGAGGTGTACGCCGTCAACTTTGAGTATCCCGTTGCCCGTGCCGCCCGCGACGAGAGCCTTTCGCCCACGGGCCGCCCGCTGTCGATCTTGCGCAGTGACCCCAATACCAAACTGCATCAGACAAAAGTTGGTACCAAAATGCATCAGACAAATGTGTCAGATCCGACAAATCGTCTGAATTTGACAAGTATCGGCGAGTTGCACTCTGACCACGAGGACGCGCCGCTCCTCAACCACCATGCCACCGAGGTCGAGTCCCTCAACCTGGAGACCCTCAAGGTCAGACCGACGCCCATCCAGCCGTGGGAAAAATCGAGGGAAGAGATTCCCACCATCCTTAACCGCAAAAACAAGCAACAGAAGGACGCCACGACGTGCCGCTTTACCTATTTCCGCGAGGATCTCGACAAGACCATCCATGCGCCCACCATCAGCGGGTTGCTCGCCGAGGAGGAGCAGCGTTACGGCGACAAGAGCGAGGAAATCGGGTCAAAGCTCATGGAATTGTTCCTGCCACAGCACTACGGTGCCGAGGAAGATGGTGTGGCCGACCATGAACGTCTGGAGACGCCGGTGCCGCTGGCAGCGCCGTTGGTAGGGACACCCTCGGGACTCTCAGTTCCGGCCCCCTCGGAACTGCGCAATTCCGGTTCGGTTCCGGTCCCCTCGGGTCCGCCCTCGGAAGTCGGCGAGATCCGGTCGCCTCCACCATTTTGGCTCGACGTCCTCGACCCTTCGGAAGAAGAGATGAAGGTGCTCTCCAAGACGTTTGGGATCCATCCGTTGACCACCGAAGACATTTTCCTCGGCGAGGCCCGCGAAAAAGTCGAGCTTTTCAAGTCGTACTACTTTGTGTGCTTCACGTCGTTCGACATCGTGTACGAGCGGCGCAAGCAGCGGGCCAAGGAGCAGGAGAAGAAGTTGAACAAGCTCGACGAGTTTGAGAACACGTCGGGGTTCGAGCTCACCGATTTCGGCGACAACCGGGGCCTCTGGGGCAAGTTCCGGGACTTGGTGCTGGGCAGCGGCCAGTCGAGCCGGCGCCTGGCACACTCGCAGGCACACTCGCGGGACTCGGTGTCGTTGAAGCTGCGCAGCAAGAAGATCCGTGAGGGCGAGTTGCTGCCGTTGAACATGTACATGATCGTGTTCCGCGACGCCGTGATCACGTTCCACTTCTCGCCGACTCCACATCCCATCAACGTCCGGCGGCGGGCGCGCTTGCTCAGCGACTACTTGACGGTGACGTCGGACTGGATCTGCTACGCGTTGATCGACGACATCACCGACTCGTTTGCGCCCATGATCGACAGCATCGAGGACGAGGTCAACCTGATCGAGGACGCCATTCTCCGCATGCACGCGGGCGAGGACTCGGACTCGGACTCGGACCTGGACGACGACGCGCTGCACGACGACCTGCTGCAGCGGCTGAAGCTCCGCCGGCGCAAGACGGGCGGCGTGCAGGAGGTGTTTTTCCGGCGGCCCCGGTCGAAACTGACCGTAGAACACACGTTGGCACCGAAGCTCCGCCGCAAGTCGCTGGCGCTGACGCGCTCGGGGTCGCTGCTGTCGAGCTCCAAGTCCACCGGCATCATTTCGTGGAAACGCAAGGGTGACATGTTGCGGCGGATCGGCGAGTGCCGCAAGCGCGTGATGTCGGTGCTCCGGTTGCTCGGGTCCAAGGCCGACGTCGTCAAGGGCTTCAGCAAGCGGTACCTGGAGCTGATGCAGGAGCACGGCAGGACGCCGGAAAGACTGGAGATCGGCATGTATCTCGGCGACATCCAGGACCATATCGTGACGATGGTGCAGTCGTTGAACCACTACGAGAAGTTGATTGCCCGGTTCCACTCCAACTACTTGGCCCAGATCAACATCGACATGACCAAGGTCAACAACGACACCAACGACGTGTTGGGCAAGATCACCATCTTGGGTACGGTGGTGTTGCCCATCAACGTCGTCACGGGCTTGTGGGGGATGAACTGTCTTGTCCCGGGCCAGGACTACGACGGCTTGGCCTGGTTTTGGGGCATCATCTGCTTCATGCTCTGTTTCAGCACAGCAGCGTATAATTATGCCCGGAGGTTTACCGGCCTCTAGAATGCGTGCAAAATACCAGAATACCAACTACATTCTACAGGCAATATGGATGACAGTCTGTTGAGCCATAGACAGCTTTTGCCACAGGGTGACAATTATAGGCTTTTATTTTTTGTAGCACAATAAAAAGCAGAGATATAGCAAAATCCAGCGTGATGGCATTTTTTTGGGATCGTAACTGTTAGAATAGTCCAAGCATAATTTGTTGAATCAATTGTAAGTAGGTAAGTTCACAAAATAAACGTGCAATGACCAAACCATTAACAAAATCAAAGGCTGTGGCCATTCTTAAACACTTAACGAGCATCCCCATTATTGACAATTGCCAATTAGATTCCGTGTTGGACCAGCTAAAAAATTATGTTTGGAAATAATACGTAAGAATTAAAAATTGATTAGAAATAATATATTAGAAGTAAAGCCCAAAAATGTGTGTGTACTGGCTCTGAATAAGCCAACCGAATCAAAGCAACAACCAAAAGAGTATAATACTAGCCGCTGAGGAACTAACCGAAACGATTAATTGTAAAATACGAATCCCAAAGTCCTATGAAATATCTGCTTTAAGGGAAATCAAGAAAACCACAAGATATATCTAGCATCAATAATCAAAGAAGCAAAAGAAGTCCAAGGACGTACCCTCCAAACAAAACTTTCCTTATTTCTAATTTGTTTGATGATCCCTCAGGAATATTGGTAGTTAAGCTAGGTGGAGAACCTGACGTACTTGCTGAGCCTGCCAAACTTGTTACCGTTTTAGAACCGACTCCACTTTCAACGCTTGAAATACTCGAATAGCCAGTTTTACTTAACGACGAATCTCTCAGAGTGGTAGCAGCATGGTCAGGTGAAGATGTATAAGATCCAGAAGCACCAGGTACTGGTTGAATGCGACCGGAAGATGTAGTAGTTGATCCAGAACTTTCAATGGAGGTTAGTGTCAAACAAGAACCTCCAGACAAGGATGCTGAACTTGATGGTACAGGGTTGATCGACGACGTCAACGAAGAAACAGATAGTACTTCAGACTCGGTTGACGAACATATGGTTGTAACCGAGGTCTTTGTAATCGAAGTCGTTGTCACACTAGAATTCCAAGGTACCGTTATTGATGACGGCGTGGAACTTGAAAAAGAACTAAAAGTAATGGATGGGAACGTAGTCGATGGAGTGGTTGGTCCATGTGGGAATGTCGATGTATGTGTTGTCCACGATCCGTTGGAGTCGGTCGACACATCAACGATTCCGCTATCGGTCTCGGTCTGACCATCACTGTTGGTAGTGGTGAACGTGGTGGTGTATTCCGTAGACGATGGGGTGGTTGGTCCATGTGGGAATGTCGAGGTATGCGTTGTCCATTGACCATCGGAGTTAGTCGACACATCAACGATTCCGCTATCGGTCTCGGTCTGACCATCACTGTTGGTAGTGGTGAACGTGGTGGTGTATTCCGTAGACGATGGGGTGGTTGGTCCATGTGGGAATGTCGAGGTATGCGTTGTCCATTGACCATCGGAGTTAGTCGACACATCAACGATTCCGCTATCGGTCTCGGTCTGACCATCACTGTTGGTAGTGGTGAACGTGGTGGTGTATTCCGTAGACGATGGGGTGGTTGGTCCATGTGGGAATGTCGAGGTATGCGTTGTCCATTGACCATCGGAGTTAGTCGACACATCAACGATTCCGCTATCGGTCTCGGTCTGACCATCACTGTTGGTAGTGGTGAATATAGTGGTGCATTCGGTGGTTGTTCCGGGTCCTGGTATGCCAGGGGGGCTGGGAAATGGAGCGCATGGTAAACAAGCCGTTGGTTTGTTCGCTCCATCGGGAACAGGTCCAAAATAGCCCACAGCGGCATTCAAAAGCGAAGGAGAATTTCCACCCCAAACTCCGCCCACAACTTTGAACAAGTTTGGGTTATATCCTGTACCAATATCGAATCGTTGCCAAAGGATCCCGGTATAAAGCGTTAAAATACCATTGGAATATGAGTAAGGATACGTGATTCCAAGTAACCATGGGTTAAGAGGCAAACTCAACCCAACGATGTTACCATTTCCAAATCCAGCAACCTTGAAAGTTTGTGATAAGCTCAACGCCTGCACCTGAATACTAGATGTTGAAGTGGCTAAGTTGAGGGTTTGTTTTTTATCAAACTGAAGTAAGGAGTTTTGGATCCAGACAAAGGAACTCGATCCAATAGTAATACATCCAGTACCATCAACTGCCGTGCTCTGAATGTAAGCTTGGTTTTCAAGACAAATTTGGCCATCATTAGTGATTCTAGCCATAGGGCCACCAAGCGTGACAAAACCTGCCGATCTATGGTTCGGTGTAAATACCAATAAACCATTGTTTGTAAATGTTAACGAAGTGATAGCCATGATTGGGATACCAATAGACCCGTCACCCCCAAAGAACATCTGACCATTATTGGTGAATTTAAGACCCATGAGATTAAATTTTGGGCTTGTAAAGGATCTTAACGAGTTGAAAGCAACAACACCGTCATTTGTTATGGAGTTAAAAAAACCCTGTAATGAAACAGTCAATGCAATCAAGGAAGTGGTACTGGTAATGTAAAACCCACTTCCAGCACCAACAGTAAGCGAACCAGTGAATACTGAGAGTGAATTATCAATGATAGACCAAAAAATACCAGGATCAACGTAAATATCACCAATGGATAGATCGATAGTACCTCGAATGATTGTGTTCCATGAAATAGTCCGGGCAATAGCAACGGCAGTCAACGACAGAACTATTACGAGATAACTCAACAACATCGTTGTAGAATTCTAAATCAACTATTCTTAAGACCCTACAAAAGCTGACCTTGGAGGAATTATACATTTATATATAAACTCGATCACGCACAGAACTGCTTACCTCAAAATATGATACCCATCGTGGAAAATTTCAGCACCTATTTCAGAATTGTCTGGTTCCAAATCTTGCCTTGCAAAAATAATCTACTACTCTCGTCACCTTTAAGTTTCGTATTATTTTCTTATGAACTTTAAAAGTAGTACTGGAAAGACGGGCGGAAAAGTGGCGAGACCGGGAGTATGTTCTCAATCAAGTTCACTCTACATAGATGGTTGTTGAAAGATTTATCTTGAGAATAGTGCTACAAAATATTGTGGGCCAGTAATTTTCTGCCTGCCTAATTTGTTGAAATAGTTGGTTTCAAATCACTGAAGTGGGAATTACAGTATTCAAAAGTTGACATGTTGCGAGCGCTGGATATGTGCCTCAATCTTCGTACAGAAAATAGCCATACAAAAAGCTACAAGCCCTGTTTGCGAATAGACATCAAATAAAGTCCAACGTAACGTCGATGTTCTGTTTGAAGGGCATCGTCAACGATTCAACAGAAAGAATTATTGCTGAAAAGGCCAGCCAGCATTGAAAGTAAATACCGCAAACCGCGAGAAATGGGCACCCTTGAATAATAAGCTAAACACCCCAGTAGCTTCCTCTAGCAATCATGCAGAACGATTCGGATATTTGTAGCATTTGAGTTTATAATTATTTACGTAACAAAATGTCCCTGGAATGTGTCTACCTCGACGTGGTGCACCCCTAGCCAAGGAAATTTAGTTACGATCCTAAAACTGTGAAAATTAATCAAGAAGCGTGTAGCCATACATCGAACAATCTTAATGGTTTCGCCAAAAGTCACCTGACAATTCAAACCCTAAAATGAAAATCAGAATAACATGCTCTCTCTGAAGAAAGTTAGGAGTAAGTGAACACCAGGCCCAAGTGGACTGTGAGTGATGCTTATTGTCGGGAATGGGCCCCCTTTTCACTAAGTTTTATCTTGAAAATCAATATGTTCTGCGTGTTCCAGATGACGAGAGTAACATCTAGGGGGACTGAGGGATATTACACGTTTCGGCTACCGGTTTTAAGTACACCGTCTTCTCTATTTCCCCACACTGATATTTTTCAAAATAGAAGAGAATACAGCAGTATATGGGCATTAGGTGGAATTCTGCAGCATTGGCGTTTTTCTGACAGCACCCAACATTGGCAAAAAGTTTAATTTCATTTGTTGGTTGGGTATACAAATGATCAACACACGAAGTTAAACGTCATCTCGTTTGGAGAAAGGAGCAACAAAGCTAACCGGTTACCGGATGCACAGAAGAATGGAGGGTATCCAAGACCTTAACTTGAAAAGAACGACAGTTGACATATTTCTCTTAAGAGTATGGTTAGGATTAGTCCATTTAACGTCTACGTAGTTTGTAACAACGGTTGCGAGCATTCCTGTACTTTGGTACTAGAAAATTCCATTTATAGTTCTGCAGTTTATTTTTGTGGGGTTCGTGTCATAGAATGTCGTTGTACCATAGTTGAATCACGCGACATAATATTTATGACATTTTATGCTCAACGCTACTAGGGACTAGCCCCTACACATTCGTCTACACCAACGTCGCCATAAAGATTTGAACATCACGTATGTTAATTGGAGGTTATTCTTATGAAATTCTTTTCCCGTTTGTTCTGAGATCCACGAACGCCCTTGTGAGTAAATAGCCTCAGAATGCCGAAGGGGATTGCTCCTCCTTGGGCAACTTAGCGATTGATGGCCGGGAAACGCTGAACGATAATGGCCAAGTCAATGGGAAAATACTAGGCAGGAGCGACTTATGAAGCCAACAATTGCAACGCAATCCTTTGGCTGGCATTCCTTCAAGGATACAAAACCGTCGTTGGCCAACACATATATCGGAAGCAATTCTAGCTACATCTGACCTTTAGATCCATAGCAATTCCGACGTATTTTCTTTAACGAAGGGTGGATTGCTTGAACCGATTGGAGCTGCTCGAACATAACCCTTCTGCCCTCCCCCTTTTTCTTCCCCCGAACGCTGAATTTTTGAGCTACGACCAGTAGCTTGTTAACAAGAACAATTAAGCGGTGCTTAGTCTTGGAACACAAAAAGCGAGGGAATTCGCTTACAATTAAAGAGTAACGTTGGTACTTGACGTAACAGACACAAGAGTAGGGCCGCGGTGGTCCACAAGAGAATCAAAACAAGACTGTGACATCTCTGCACAAGTTGGGGTTATAGGCGCAGTACATCAATCCCAAAAGTACTTGAAGACCAGACATACCAGACTCTTCCTCGTTTCCTCTCGGCGTTTAGGTTTTCCAAAATAGGACTCAAGATGTAATATGTGTGTTGTTTGGGGGTGGAGGTGCTGCGGCCCACGACTACGGGAAACGGAGACCTAAGTCAGTTTGACGGAATTGTTACAAGTCATTGTAGTAGTTGGATGTATGATACTGACTGTTATTGAATAACTTACATTGATAGCTTCAATGTTAGTTTTTGACTCATTTGACAGTTTTGATAGCTGACTACTTTACTAGAAGAATGGACATCAAGAATTGTCACCACGCCATTTCTTGATCCTTTGGGAATAGTTACGTCTGTACTGTGCAGGAAGTGGGAAGAACGTTAATGGGTTAATAGTAAGTTTCATCAGATCCATTTTTATACAGACGCTTTGTCTGCTTAGAAGAGTATGATGTAGGAAAGGAGGATTGGAGTCCGAGTACTCTTTTTTGGGGAGCCTGCCCTCATTATAGTGGGCCTGGGGATGTTCTTTTTATCTCCTTGCAATTATCTCTGTATATAACAACTTCTCATAACCCACATCATTTGGTTCCAAATTGCTCTATAGGTTATCGACCTTTTTATCAGATTCTTGAACTTTGAGAATTGGAGACTTGTCCGTGTTCTTGCCATTTGCAACCAAATAGAATAGATACTCCGAGGGCTATGGTGAAATTAATGTAAGATATATCCAATATTTATGGAGAAATGCACGCTCGAAAGAGGCACGAACGAGTGTTCACGACGTAGGTCATTCGAATATCAGATACCCAACCATTTTCACAACACATCCCCAAATAGGAAATGCCGCGAAGCCAGATGGTACGCCCAAGCTCAACTCGGGTTCAAACGCGGCGTTTGAAAAGTGATAATCTGTTTCCATTCACCCCAACAAGAAGCCTGATTGTTTTACAGGTAATATTGAAGTTAGCCTTAATCAATTACTCCCGTGTCAAATTTGATTTGATGGTCATATACTGATCCCACGCTTTATAACCAGCAACAAGAAAAACATGATTGGTGCAAGCAATCCTTAGGCTTGCGTCCTTTTTTTAAAGACTTCCAACATGTCCTTGTTCGAGCTTTCTTCTGACTCTCCAAACAATACCAGAGTAAATCTATTATTCTGTAACACCTTTTTACATTTCTTCCTAAAGCAGATATATGTTCAGAAGATGTTATTACCTTTGCAGCAAATGCGGACGATAAAATAAGTCGTCCGCGCTGTTGGCAACGTGGAAAAGAGAAAACGAGGTATCACACTTAGCCTCAAATGATAACGGACGAGTAGTGGTAATTGTGTAGAAAATGCTTCATAATTAATTCAATTTCCTGAGCTCCGATTGCTCCACCTATTTGACTTTTGTTACGACCTCAAACTAGACTCCGTTTGTAGAACACATAAATTAAATTCTTTGAGGAGAAATGCAGGACTACGATGCTTGAATTAGATCAATGATAGAATATAAATTGGTAGAAGGCAACGTGTTATCAAAGATTTCTGTTCCTACTATAATGCAGGGATCCTGAACTTTCAATGTGAGTATCGTGCAAAGTGTTGGCTAATCTGTCAGGGAGATAGAAAGGTGTAAGAGATCTTACAAGTTTGTAAACACATCCCAGGTCTACAAGATGGATGGTTCTTTTCTACAATCTACATCGCTTGAAAAAGCAATTTACAGAAATGAGAAAGAAAAATTTACAAACTTTTCTTAATTCATATGGATGACTAAAACTATTCAGTGTCATTTATTTAATTGGTACGACCTGCCTCATCCATAGAAAATATGAAATACAAGATTTAATTCAAATGTGAAAACGTAAATATTTTGAAGCCGAAAGAATAAAATAATGTAATACTAGCTATTGAGCTACTAACCGAAAGAAAAAGTAATGAATGAAATATTAGCTGTCGAGATGCTAACTGAATGACCGAATTAAAAAATAATGCATATGATACTAGCTGTCGAGATGCTAACCGAAAGGATAAATTATCAATTGGGTCTCCCAAAGCTCTAAGATAATTTTGTTGTAAGGGACTAGAAGACCGCAATATATGGCTGATTTAGCATTATTGATCAAATGAGGAAAAGAAGTCCAACGATGTACCCTCCAAACAATAATTTGCTTGTATATAATTTGTTTGACGATCCCTCATAAATGTTGGTACTTGAACCTGTACTAGATGAAGTACCCGATTCTCCTGTTGTTGAGCTTGTTACAGATATGAAACTGTTTCCACTTTCCACTCTTGACATACTTGAATAGCCAGTTTCATTACTCAACGACGAATCCCTCAAAGTGGTGGTGGAGTGATCAGGGAACGCTGTATTCGATCCAGGAGGATTTAATGGTGGTTGGCCATCACCGGAATATGATGTAGACACTTCAGAGCTCTCAATGAATGTTAGCAGTTTTGAATTCAGTTGCGAAACCGAAGTTGTCGAAACGTCCGAGTTGATTGGCGAGGAATAGCTTGTGACATCTGTTGAAATTCTGCTCGAATTCCAGGGTGCTGTAAATGAACTTGACGACGTTGCAATTGAAATCGTGCTAAATGTAATCGAGGGAAAATCCGTGGTACCGGTCGATTTGGAAACAATCGAACTGGCAGAGTCATCCAGCAGGCAACCTAATACACATGTAGTTGATATCGATGATTCTGTCGAACATAAAGATGACTCAGTTAGCCATTCACCATCCGAGTCGGTCGAAACAACAACCTCTCCAGATTCCGTGGATACAGATCCGTCACTGTTGGTAGTAGTGAACGTGGTGGTGTATTCCGTGGACGATGGGTTCGGGAAATACGACGTTTCAGTAGTCCATTCTCCATCGGAGTTGGTGGACACATCGACGACTCCGCTATCGGTAGACACAGATCCGTCACTGTTGGTAGTCGTGAACGTGGTGGTGTATTCCGTGGACGATGGGTTCGGGAAATACGACGTTTCAGTAGTCCATTCTCCATCGGAGTTGGTGGACACATCGACGACTCCGCTATCGGTAGACACAGATCCGTCACTGTTGGTAGTCGTGAACGTGGTGGTGTATTCCGTGGACGATGGGTTCGGGAAATACGACGTTTCAGTAGTCCATTCTCCATCGGAGTCTGTGGAAACCTCGACAATTCCACTATCGGTAGATTCTGAACCATCGCTAAATGTTGTAGTAATTGTGGTGGTGTATGTTGTACTCGTAGTTATTACAGGCACTCCTGGTGGGAGTGGGAAAGGAGCACATTCTATGCAAGCTATAGGTGGGGTTGCACCGTCTGGTACAGGACCTGTGTAAGTCACAGCATTATTAAATAGGGAAGGAATGTCACCCCCAAATAGTCCTCCTATAACCTTAAATAATTTTGGGTCGTATCCTGTTCCAATATCGAACCTTTGCCAAAGGATCCCTGTATAAAGAGTTAGAATTCCCCCGGAATATGAGAACGGATAAGTAATTCCTAGAATTTTTATGTTGAGGGGTAAACTCAATCCGACGGAATTTCCATTTCCAAATCCAGATACTTTGAAAGTCTGTGCAAAGCTCAACGCCTGCACCTTGATACTAGAGGTTGAAGTGGCTAAGTTGAGGGTTTGTTGTTTATCAATTGGAATCAAGGAGCTTTGGATCCAAACATTGGAGCTTTCTCCAATGGTAATACAACCAGAACCATCAATTCCAGTAGTCTGAATATATGCTTGGTTTTCAAGACATATTTGACCGTTATTAGAAATTCTGGTAGCGGGAGCACCGAGAGTGACAAATCCGGCGGATCTCTGGTTTTGGGCAAACACCATTAAACCATTGTTTGTAAATGTTAACGATGTGATAGCCATGATCGGGATACCAATGGACCCATCACCTCCAAAGAACATCTGACCATTGTTGGTAAATTTAAGACCCATGATACTAAATTTTGGACTTGTAAAAGATCTTACCGAGTCAAATGCAAGAATACCGTCATTGATTATGGAGTTAAAGAAACCCTGTAACGAAATGGTTAATGCAATCAAGGAAGAAGTACTAGTAATATAGAATCCACTTCCCGCTCCAATAGTAAGCGAACCAGTGAATACTGAGAGTTTATTGTCAATAATAGACCAGTAAACACCGGGTTCAATGTAGATATCACCAATGGAGAGACTGATAGTACCTCTGTTTATAGTGTCCCATAAAATGGTTTGGGCAATAGTTACGGCAGCGATTGCCTGTACTATTGCAAAATAACTCAACCGCATGGGAACTGTTCAGATTTCTAAATAAATTGGTTTTAGAACCACAAAAATGTGAACCATGAAAACTATATATAAAGAGGCACTTGGAATTTTTAGTAAAATTGTGACACCTAACGCTAAACACATGGCCCGAATCTTATAATTGTGTGGTATCTGTTTGAAAATTAATCTATTCCTCGGCACATTTGAATTTAGTAATATTTTCTAATGAACTTTAAAAGTAGCCCCAGAAATAGGAACGAGAGCAGAGAGATTGATAATAAATTATCAAACAAGGTTACTCTGTATTGAAGTTCATTAAAAGAAATTCCACTTCAATATTCTAGAAAGTATTTTGAGTCCGTAAATACTGCCTAACCAAATAAATTTGCTTTTTATTTTGTACAAGGTTTCAGATATCAGAAGTAGGGATGGCTATTTCGTGGCTCTTTTTGTGGGTGTTGAGAGCATTGTGAGCACTGAAAATGCACGGCAACATCTTTATAAAAAATAGATATCTAAGTAAGCGTCCAGTTCGTGAATTTGCACAAAAAAGCACTGTAGGTTTGATATTCTTGAAATGTATCAATGTTCTCAAAATAGTTAAGCGTGAACATTATCATACAGACATTGTATTATGAGTATATACTCAAGCTGTGAGAATTGAGACCCTTACCAAGAATAAAATGTGTACCACCCCATTTCATTTCCCAACTTACACAAACATGTTGCAGAATAATTCGGTTATGAGCTGCGTTAAGGTTATTATAATTTTTTCTTTGCAATTTTCTATTATTATTATTATCTTGTACTGCATATGTACTTCAAGACTCGTATAAAAGTAGGGCCCTTGAGATGTGTCTTCCTCATTATGGAACTTCTTTGTGCCATCAAAATCATAATATCAAATTGCGGACCAAAAACAATGAAAAATAATCAGAAACAAGTAGCAAATGAAGCTACTACATCGATGAATTTTGAAGGTCTCGCCAAAGGTGACCTGACAAACTTTAAATAAAACTTTGATTTGCGTGCTCTCTTTGTAGGAGTTAGGAGTTAACTCCTTCATAATTAAGGCCAGGTGGTATTTTATATTTATTCTTTGTGACGGGCTCTTTAGTCCTACGTTTGGCATCTTACGTCAGGGCGCTTATGGGTTCCCTGGCTGATGAAAAGACTAACCCTGGGAGCATTTGAGAGATTTTTTACTTTCTGCTACTTGCTTTGAGTAGATCGTTGCCCCCGTTTATCTACACACTGAAAATTTTTAAAAAAAGAAAATGCAAAAGCTTATGTGCAACAGGGGAACTTTATGTTACAGTTTTTGAAAAATATTAAATATTAAAGTTTAAGAATAACATTTGCTGGTGGAATACAGATATGAAGACCAAATTTGGTAACTCAACGATAGTTTTTTACCGAACTGTGGCACCTCATACTTAATCACAGGGGGGCACGGAAATAGGTATATACACGACCACTTGTAAAATGGAATGCCACAATATGCGGGTCTGCCATGACTACCACAACACGCGTGATGCCAATCTGTTACTACTGGAGAAGTATTATTGGGGCTCAGATAGTCTGAATGGTTTGAAGGACAACAGATTAAACAGGGTATACACCTACCTAATCACCCAAATTAATCCTTTTCCCTGACAACTTAGCCCCTGGACTTTGACATCTATGATTTACGTAGGTCCTGCTGCTTTTCGTCAACTGCGTACCTACAGAATCTTCCATAGTTCAACAGTATGCATGTCTGAAGCTGGCCTGCGTCTTTTTTGATCCCGTGGGTGGTGTCGCTACAAAACAGAAATAGAATTCCACTGGCCTGTATGAGAAGAGGTGGTAAAGGTTAGCTAAAATGGATGGCTGCGGAGTGAATGTGTACACGTGTAGAAGTGTTGTTATCGGGGAACCTATTTTAGGAGAAGACTACGACTACAAGAACAAGAACGACCGAAAACGACCACAGAATTCGGAGTGGGTGTTCTGGAATTCTGTGGGACTGTGAAAAGGAAAAGAGTAGGAAGAAGTTGGGGCTGCGCTTCGATAACGACCGAAAGATTGAGGTGTTGGTTTGGTTGTTAGTTGTAGGTCTTTCATTGTTGTAGGTTGTTGTTGCCTGGTCGGTGATCGTATTGAACTGCTCTTGCTCATTACCATTGGATGATATCATTGATTGATAGCATCCATTGACGTCATCCGTTAGCAAGTGGCTCTTGACAACATCCGTTAGCAAGTGGCTCTTGACAACATCCGTTAGCATTGATGTAACAGAAGCCTCTATCATTAATGAAAAGCAGTAGGCATTGGCTTCAATTATAGGCGTTGGTCATTGGAGTTGGTAGTTCTTGGTTGTGTGACCACTTGTTGTTGTAGGATTCGGACACGTGGCGATAGATCAACGAATATGCAGGATTGTATACTATAGTCCATAAACTCTAGTCCGTAAACTCTAGTCCATAGACTCTATGCTATAGTAGTCATTCTTGTATAAACAACAGCCTAATTGAAAATGATATTGAATAGGAAAGACTGAAACGATGTCTATGTGTCTTTTTCTGAACTAAAAGCACCCGAGCTGAAGGAGCGGCCACTGTATCTCCATGGATATCACACTAGATGACGTAGGAAAAAGACTAGTGCTTATTAAAACTAACTTCCTTATATCCCCCTTACAATATTTCGGTTATATATTGACTCTTCTAAATACATAACTTCAGGTCCTATTTTGTTTTGTAATTTACTCAAATTTATGTTAAAAACTTGTAATATTGAGAAGTAGAGTCTCGCCCACCACTTCTTGCTATTTGCAACCAAAACCACCCCTTATGGGTAGCAACTAAATAGTACAGATGCCCCGAGGGCAATAGTACTAATTTAGGAAAGATATATCCAATATCCATGGAAAAATGCACGCTCAAATGGTGCATCAACAAATGGTCGCGTTGTAGGTATTCAAAGACCAGGACCGCATGTTATTGACCTGTACCGCAATACAACCCAAATAGGAAATGCCGCCAAGCCAGGCGGGTACGGGCACGCGCACGCTCATGTTGGTCCAAACTCAGTGTTTCAAAAATGATCAGCTGATCTAATTTCATTTTCGTCGCCTCTCACGGTTCAGGGAGCCTGCTTGTTTCACAGGCAATGGTGAGTCAGTCGTAATCATATACTTTTGCATCCGATTAAATCCGATTGTCAGGAACTGATCCCACTGCTCTGAATTCTCCTTCAAAGAACACCAACCATCGTATTCAAGCTTTCTCGTGACTCCCTACAGGAGTAACTGCCATTCTGCATCGCCTCTTTCAATTTGCTCCTCAAGCAGATATACGTTTTGAATTACCACAACCTTTGCAGCAAATGCAGACGATAAGGCAACTAGCCCAAGTGCTGTTTGCACGTTAGAACGAAAGAAGAAGGAGATAGATCACATTTTGCAGAGGCAACTGTACGAGTAGTGGTAAATAAAAAGAGTAAAAATTTCATTCAAAGTTTCCAAATGTTAACTGCTCAATCTATTTGAATTTATCACAATTTTTGATAAGGATTCGCTTGGCAGCACAGCACACTTTGGATATTTTTCAAGTAGGAAGGCAGTTTTATCCGACGCCTAAATCAGATTAGCAATAAAATAAAATGGGTAAAACAAAGCGAGGTAATGTAGATTTCCATTACTATTATTGATGTAGAGATCCTAGATTTATGATTGTAAGGTATCACTCAAAGCGATAGAACATTGACTGTCAAGAAGAAAGACTGAAGACACCTATACCCGCTGACAATTCCAGAATCACATTCTAGGACTGTGTATGGCGATCTTTTTCTTCAATCAACGTAAAACTTGGAAAACTGCTCGAATAGTAATATTAAGATAAAAGAATTTACAAACGTTTCTTAGTTTAATTTGATGACTAGAACTACATGGTACCCTTTTCTCAGTTATAAGGAACTGCTACATCAATCAGATAAAAATACCTGTTAGAAATAATAATAACCTGAAAAAGAAATGATATCCTTTGAAACCAAATGACAGAATGAAATAATGATAAATATGATACTAGCTGTTGAGAAGCTAACCGAAAAGATAGATTATCAAAAGGGCCTCCCAAAGCTCTATGATAATTTTGTTGTAAGGGACTAGAAGACCGCAATATATGGCTGATTTAGCATTATTGATCAAATGAGGAAAAGAAGTCCAACGATGTACCCTCCAAACAATAATTTGCTTGTATATAATTTGTTTGACGATCCCTCATAAATGTTGGTACTTGAACCTGTACTAGATGAAGTACCCGATTCTCCTGTTGTTGAGCTTGTTACAGATATGAAACTGTTTCCACTTTCCACTCTTGACATACTTGAATAGCCAGTTTCATTACTCAACGACGAATCCCTCAAAGTGGAGGTGGAGTGATCAGGGAACTCTGTATTTAATCCAGGAGGATTTGTTGGTGGTTGGCCATCACCGGAATATGATGTAGATACCTCAGAGCTCTCAATGGATGTTAGCAATTTTGAATTCAGTTGCGAAACCGAAGTTGTCGGAACGACCGAATTGATTGGCGGGGAATAGCTTGTGACATCTGTTGAAATTCTGCTTGAATTCCAGGGTGCCGTTAACAAACTTGACGGCGTTGCCATTGAAGTCGAGCTAAATGTAATCGAAGGGAAATCCGTACTACCGGTCGAAATGGAAACAATCGAACTTGATTCTGGAGTGGATGCAGGTGGGTAGGTCGAAGTCGAGGTGGTCCATTCACCATCCGAGTCGGTCGAAACAACAACCTCTCCAGATTCCGTGGATACAGATCCGTCACTGTTGGTAGTCGTGATCGTGGTGGTGTATTCCGTGGATGATGGGTACTTTGATGTTTCAGTAGTCCATTCTCCCTCGGAGTCAGTGGAAACTTTGACAATCCCGCTATCAGTAGATTCCGAACCATCGCTAAAAGTAGTGGTAATTGTGGTGGTGTATGTTGTACTCGCAGTTATTACAGGCACTCCGGGTGGAAGTGGAAACGGTTCACATTCTTTGCAAGCTGTTGGTTTGTTTGCACCATCCGGAATCGGACCCATATAGGCTACAGCGGCGTTTAATATCCCAGTGTTATCACCTCCCCAAACTCCACCCACAACTTTAAACAATTTTGGGTTGTATCCTGTACCAATATCAAACCTTTGCCAAAGAAGTGTCGAATAGAGAGTTAATACACCATTGGAATATGAAAACGGATAAATAAGTCCCAAGTCTGGATTGAGGGGCAAACTCAACCCTACATTATTACCATCTCCGAATCCGGCCACCTTGAAGGTTTGTGATAAACTTAATGCTTGCACCCGAATAGAAGAGGAAGAAGTGGCTAGGTAAAGGGTTTGTTTTTTATCAAATTGAAGCAATGAGTTTTGGATCCAGACAAAGGCTTTCTCTCCTATGGTAATACAACCAGTGCCATCAACAGCAGTAGCTTGAATATAAGCTAGGTTTTTAAGACATATTTGACCCTCATTAGTTATTCTTGCCATAGGACCACCGAGAGAAACAACACCGGCAGATGAACTCTTTGCAGCAAATACCATTAAACCATTATTTGTAAATGTTAATGATGTGATACCCATCAATGGGATACCAATCGAGCCATCACTTCCAAAAAACACCTGACCATTGTTGGTAAATTTAAGACCCATGAGATTGAATTTTGGGCTTGTCAAGGATCTTGACGAGTCAAATGCAAGAATACCGTCATTAGTTATGCTGTTTAAAATCCCCTGTAACGAAATGGTTAATGCAATCAAGGAAGAAGTACTAGTAATATAGAATCCACTTCCCGCTCCAATAGTAAGCGAACCAGTGAATACTGAGAGTTTATTGTCGATAATAGACCAGTAAATACCGGGATCGATGAAGATATCACCAATGGAGAGATTGATAGTACCTCTAGTTATAGTGTTCCATGAAATGGTTTGTGCAATAGTTATGCCAGCCAATGCTAGTGCTATTGAGAAATAACTCAACCACATGGGAACCGTTCAGATATCTAATAATTTAATCTTAGAACCTTGAAAAATTGTGAATCTAGAAAGCTCTATATATAGAGAGGCATAATTGTGAGTGAAACTGCTAGTTGGTTCAAAATTTGACTCCCAACAATGAAAATGAGCCCTAATCTCATAATTGCGTGGTATCTGCTTGTTAAATTAATCTATTACTGGGCACTTTTGAATTTAATAGTATTTAATATGAACTTTAAATGGAGCAACAGAAATAGGGGCAAAATAAGGTTATTTTTATATCAATCGAGGTTACTTTGTATCAAATTTTTATGGGAGGATCTCTCCAGTACTTCTAGTTTTATTGTGAGGTAATGAGGTCATGCCTAAACTAAATAAATTTAACATTTGATATTGTACATAGTTTCGATGTACTGAGGCACGAGTAGATAATTCATTGTAAGCTTGGTAGAAGTTGTGAGCATTTTAAGAGCAGGTCAATACATTTTTATCAATGTTTCCAAAAATGGTTAAACGTGAATAAGACCATACATGCATTGTATTAAAAGTATATATTCAAACTGTGTGACATTGTTACTCCTACCAAGAATAATATGTGAACCACCCCATCTAATTTCTGAGCTCACACAATCGAGTTGAGTAACGTTTGGTTATGAGCTTTATTCAGATGATTTTATTATTTACTTTACAAAACGTTCTCTATTTTCCCTTGGAAGGTAAGAGGGGGAGTAAGAGTAAACGATATGATCTTGAAATTGAAGGAAGGTATCGAGGTATTGTCCTTTGCATTTTAAATCACTTAACGAAACCTACTCAAAACTATTTCAGAAGAGAACTAAGCATTATCTAAACTTAAACTAAGAATTAACTTTTTTTTTTCCCACTTGTATTCTCTTTTTTAAAGTTCAGGGGGCTAACGAGAACTGTTTTGAAATTCCAAATTCTCTAAATGATCATGAATTGCCAATATAGGAACTATTCAATACCTATTGAAATGTTGTAAACTGAATTATTCCATATCTCTTTTACAATATTCATTCTATAGGAATGATCAGACATCTCAGCAAGAATCCAAATTTTTTTTTCCACACTACTCAAACAAGATGGGTAGCACTAAAGCCATTTTTGTTTGCATCGAATTACCTCCAGCAATTAAGCTTGCTGATGCTCTCGAGACACGCTTAATTCAATAATTCTTGGTATCCAAATGACATTAGCTCATGAATATTTTGACTTTTGAACATGTGGCTTCGACTTGGGAAATTTCTTCTCGGGCTTTAGGTTCGTCTTCTACTCTAAATTAAAGGAAACACATATCTGTGCTAATAAAATCTATTGAGTACCACATATGTAGTACCAAAATGGGGCATAAAATGCCTCTCAGGACTGAGCCACCCCTCCAGTAATTTCTATGATTCTAAAAATCTCGTCTATAGCATTTATAGCACCTGCACGTTTGATCAAGTAGTGTCAACAAAAATATTATCTGGTAAACTTGAAATGTAAGTCAGTAGGAGATATTCTCTCTCTTTGTGGTAGTCTAGCCCTGCCAAAATGAGTTCAAGTGAAAAACTACCCTTGCTCATCGTCTGGGGTGGAACTCATTAGTTCTAAGTTTAGCTCCTGGATTGATACAATTATGGATCCCTCAGATGAAGAGAAAAAATACCCTCTGAAGCAGTTGAGGGATTTAGTACGTTTAGCTTTTGAGTTACACTAGGCGGCACCTTTCTGTAATATCGACGTTTTTCAAAAAAATATAACGTAGGACAAGATTTCAGAGAAACTGATTCAAGTTGTTTGGTATCCATATGTATTAATGGGATTACCGAGATTAAATGATTTGGCTTTCTAATTTTCCTAAATTAAAACTCTGTAGTCCCCCAAATCCTAGTCCTCCGATCAGTCAAGGAAGTCATACAGTATACGAATCCCACTACATCAGAAGTTATGTGAATAGAAAATAATAGTCACTTGACCATGAAGGTATGAAATTGGTCTGCGATAGGGTGTCCCGAGTTAATCTGTAATCCAGCACTAGTGTATGATTCTTGGATAACTGAAGGTGCAAAACCGACATTCTGTAAACTTGTGGTAAAATCACTAAGATCAGTCTAGTAAAGAAGTATTATTATTCAGATCGAGAGACCGCTATTTGATAAGTGTAAATAAGGCAGTCCTAAACTTTTTACTTAAATGATCATCATTTCAAACAATTTAAGCTCAAATAATACCTTCATTCAATGGTTTTAAGAGAAGAAAAACACAATAAAATAGCTATCGGGAAAATAGAGAATGAACTTAGATTTCTAATAGTCGTTGGCAGTAAATATTTTGGACCAGTTTAGTTCTCCATATGATTTTGCAAATTAGCCGAATATTATATCAGTTCACCACAGTGTACGACGGGGCTGACCCAGTTTTTGATTTGAAAGATTACCAAAATATAGTATTCAAATATCTGAACAATCTACATTAATGTCCTTTAATATTTACCCAACTCCCGAATGTTCTATATGTACCTGCTGTGATTCACTATGTCGATTATTTTTTGTCTACAAAAACTGAACTACTAGCTCGGTTCTTCAGGTGAGCTTAAAGCAGACTTGATCTGTAATCGTTGCTCTCGCTTCCATAAGCACATAACAATCCTAGCGCACTGAAGCCTCCAAAAAGATAAGAGTCGGTTGTTTCTCTTGGTACAATTTTCTCAAGGCAAAAGTCAGTGTATGCTTCATGGACATGAGCTTCGGAATGATCGATGGCAATCTTATTTTTAGATGCATCACTTGCAACAAAGCAACTGTTTAGAAGATTGCCTATCAACTAAAATTGGACTGAACCAGAGAACGATACATGACCCATCTATTACTCCATCTCAATTAATCTTGGCTCGTACATCGAATAGGTTGAATTATACTAAATTGTCATGTGATTGGCAAAATTTTCACTTGGACTAATTGCTAATGCTCTCGCTGAATATTTGAAAAGATTTTGCAACCTCGATCATAAAGTAGCCATGTACGTGTTGGTCACGGTTCCCGGCAAATTCTAAACTAACACATGTTGATTACGCGTTGCATACATGCCTAA
Organism: Teunomyces kruisii; assembly: GCA_003706535.2. Lineage (NCBI taxonomy): Eukaryota > Fungi > Ascomycota > Pichiomycetes > Serinales > Debaryomycetaceae > Teunomyces > Teunomyces kruisii. The sequence continues at coordinate 25,866 of PPLR02000038.1, read as the reverse complement.
ACATTGACTTCCGTAGCAACAGAGAGTTGGGATATTCAACCAACTCTTCAGCTTGTTGTGAATACCAACTAAATAAACCTCACACAATCGTGTCGTCATTTTGAGAGGCCCGCCGGTTAGGTGTCTACAAATAGAAAAAAATTTCAAAGGGGCGTTTGCTGGACAAACAGAGGAAGAAATCGGTGAGAAACCTCCTTAGCTTAATGATACACTATCGCTGGTTGACATATATAAGCAATTGTTTGGATCCTGGTTGTTGAACGTGATAAAAATTTTGGGATATTACGAACAGGAAAATGATAGCTCCTCAAGATGATTGATCAGGTCTAGTGGAATACTATAGGTAGACGGGAGGGGGGGAGGAAATAGTTATTTAGTATAGGCTAGGTAGCCGATAACACGTAATTACTCTTTTTCGATGATTTCTTACCTAAAAACTGGGAGTTTTCAACCATTATTTATGTTGGTTAGCGAGCAGTCTGGCGCCCCACGAAAGCGGAGTTATCGTATGATGGCTTGTAGTGCCTGTGATAGTCTTACAACCAGCTTATTCAAGCCTCCGTCAGTATGTTTCCCTCCCATACTCAGTAAAATTCAGCGGGCCTTTGACATCGCGACGCTGTCTTGCTCACTGGGAGCCCGGTGGTCGTGTGCCTAACATGTGCTATTAGGCAGAACCAGTGTAGTGCTTCCTGCACATTAACACAACAATAATGTCGTTGTGTCGTACGGGAGATTGTCACGTGCGACAATTTTGACATTACAACCAATTCACAGCACCACCTGAAACTACGCCTCGCAACACTCACCAAATAGCCACACCCTGACGCCACCATGAGTATCCAGATGTCGCTTATCTTTGGTGCGTTGATCGGAGAGATGGGAGTTCTTATAGTTCTCCTTCTTCCGCTTCCGTTTGTCGTGAGATCCAACATCGTGCACGCGCTGGAGGCGGTCCAGAGGTCGCAGAACTTCAAAGTGGGCGCCGTGTTTCTGGTGATGTTGCTAGGCCTCCAGTTCATGGACTGCTTGAACCGGTTGAAGCGGCTCCATGGCCTTGACAGCCCATACTACACCACGAGCGCTGGGTCGTTGAGCTACGACCAGTTGGCGACCAAGTTCTACTCGCAGCGCAACCTCTACTTGACGGGGTTCGTGTTGTACTTGATATTGGCGATCTTCACGGTGACGACGATTGTCAAGAAGCTTGTGAAGAAGGAGGGCGAGTTCCGTGCGTTGGTGGCGGAACATGCCAACAAGGACGATACCAGCGAGGTGCGCGAGCTCAAGCAGGCCATCGACAAGAAGGAACGGGACTTGGAGGTGTTGAAGAAGCAGATTGCAGGCTTGCAGCGCAGCTACGACGAGTTGACGCCTAGCGAGGTCCGTGGAAAGGACGATTGAGCGAGAACGTTTTGATGACGAAGAGAGAAACGACAAATCCAAACAACCTACGCCTCGCTGGTCCGACTCGAACAGGTCTGGAACACGAAACATACATACGTAAATGAGTATAAAAACAACACAAGAAGAAGAAGTAAAGTCTAAAGAAAAAGAACCACGCATGGCCAACAAGTAACTTTTGGTTGGTAGAGACACCTAGGTCTCTTGTATAGTAGTAGTAGTAATGATGAATAAAGCAACCCCACTGCTCGCTGTTCCTAGCGCTGTGCTCTACGTGGAATGGCCGCTGTAGGCACCACTAATCAAACTTCTTGCAACAGGAACCTCGTGGCCACCTTCATAGATCACGGTCTTTTGTTCGGGCTCAAGCACAAACTTGAGCTGGACGCCGCTGTCGTGTTCCGACCCTCTTCCGTTGGTGAGGAACCGTGCAATCACCTTCTCTTCGGCGTTGCCTCCAAGAACCACCGCCTTGTTGTATCTCCAGGTGATTCTGTTCTTTTCCTTGTTGAACGACCCCTGTGGCTTCGACGATGCCGACGTCGACTCGATGTCGGTGTTCAACGCGACCGAAATCACCAACTGGTTGAGCACCACCTGTGAAATGGCAGGGTTGGCCCGCAAACTGATCATCAAACTCGATTGATGGTCCTCGAACCGCCAAACTTGTTGGATGATCACTGGTACTTGCGCCTCGTTCAACTTGTTCAAGTATTTGATGGCCCCCAAAGTCTTCGACAAGATCTGGGCAGGAACCAACTTGTACTCGTCGTCGCCAACCTTTTCGACAAATCCTGGGTTCAAGATCACCTTGTCGAACGTGTTGGGGATCTGCACAACCACATCGCCCGGAACCGTGTCCTCGGCCACGTAGTTGAACGCAATCTCACCCACAATCTGCGACTTGACCAACCGGCCGTCCTTGAATGTCGCGTTCAACACCTCGGCAATCGACGAGTTCAAGCCCTTGACGTCACGCGAGTGTTCAAAGTGCTTGAAGAAGTCGTGCTGCTTCAACAACGAGTTGCCAGTATCCTGGCTCACGAGAGGAACGCTACCGGAAGTCGTCGACACCGAGGGCTGGATGAACGATTCACGAGCGCTAGGCAAGTTGTGGAACATTTGTGAATGGATGTCTCTTCTGTTCTTCTGCACCACTGGCGCCAGCAGCTCGTGGTGGATCACCTTTCTCGATGGGGGAGGAGGCGGTGGTGCCGCGGTGGTGATTTTGATGGGCGATTCGCCAACCGTGGGTTCAGGGAACTCTTCTCTCACAGAAGGCTCGCCGTCACGAGAAACAGGATCGTCAAATGACTGCAGAACGGCTCTGGGCGACTGCTGGATGGGTTTGTCGTCGTCACCGGCTTCGAAACTGTACTTGCCGGAGCTGCTCTGTCTCGAACGCGAAACGTCAAGCAAAGGTGGCTGAACCGGAGGAGAAATCGGTTCAAGTTCCGAATTCTCGCCCAAGTCGTGCCTCTGGAGCATCGACAACCGGCGGCCGTTGACCGGCGTGCTTTCGGGCTCTTCATCCGACGACGAGTCCGAGTCGCGGTACTTGACGACATTTGGAGAATCGAGCAGCGGTTGTTGTTGTTGTTGCTGCTGCTGCTGTTGCTGAAGGGCCTTGTTTGGTTGTGGAGTAAGCGGAGTAGCCGAAGGTGGGGCAGACGTGGCCGCGGTGCTGGGGTTGGTGTAGAAGCCGGGCGGTGGCTGCTGTTTCTGGACGGGTTCGGGTGCAAATGACGACGACGAAGCGACCGGTTCAGGAGCCAACAGATGTGAGACAAACGTCTGGCGTGGTGGTGGTGGTGGCTGGGAAGCATTAGGCGCAGTCTCGACAACGGGAGCCGACTTGAGAACCGGTTGTGGAGCTTCCTTGGCGGGCACAGGAGGCTGGAACTGCTTTGAAGCGCCGTAGATATCGCTGGAGCGTCTAGAGGTGCCCCTGGAAACCACCGACGGAGTTCTCTGCTTGCCGAAAGGATGCGACGTTGTGGTGGTGACGGACTCGGTCTCGGGGATGGTGTCGTTGAGCGGAGTCGAGACCTTGGCGGGCTTCTTCTTGCGGCCAAAGATGGAGCCGACACGCGACTTCAACTTGGACTTCTTCTTGTCGGAGGTGGTGGTGGAAGAGCCGGAGAACACCGAGTGGTTGTCGGAAGGCTTTGCGTGCTGCTTTTGGTGGAGGTGCTTCAGGTTCTGGTTCTGGAGCTTTTCCTGCTGGCGCTGCTGGGCCTTGAAGTAGCCCTCGCTGACGGGCTGGAAGTCGGAGTGGAGCAAGTATTCCAAGTAGTTGTTCATTTCCAGGGACAATTTGAAGTTGTTGAGCAAGTAGTTGGTGGCGTTTTCGTTGTTTTCCAAGTCCTTGGCGGACTTGACGTTGTGGAACTGGAAGAAGTTGAGGATGATGTCCAACAACAAGGTTGTTTCTGCGGTCTTGAAGTTCTCGAAGTTCTGGAAGATCTCGGGCGCCTTGTAGTTCCACTGGATCTCGGCGTTGTTGGCGCCGTTGTTGTTCAAGTCGTCGACAATCTCCTCGAGTTCCTGCGAGTTGATCAAGAGCTCCAGCAACCGCACGTCCTTCTCGACCACATCCCGGAGCGGACCCAAGATGTCGTTCTTGATGTTCTTCAGGAGCGTGGCGTAGCCCTTGTTCTCGATGTCGAGCGCCGTCAACAAGCAGTTCCAGGTGCGTGGAAAGTTGCCGTACTCGCCGTAGTACTGGTTCTGGGAGAAGAAGCCGCGGCCGTCCTCCAACAACCGGGCGATGGCGGCGTTGTGCTGGACTATGGCGGCGTGGTACTGCGCAAACCAGTTGGAGAGCTGGTTGTCGATGAGTTTGGTGGCGGAATTCAACGAGTTGGGGAGAATGAGCGCGGCCTGCTGGGGCGTCTTGCCGGTCAAGATGGCCGTGGGGTAGTTGTACGGGCCGGAATCGGCCTGGTGCCGCGTTGGTGAGGCCATTGCTGCTGGATGTTGTGTGGTGTGGACGGTTTGAGGTGGTGATATCCGGCGGCTCCTTGGACCGGGCCGCGCACGACCGGGCGTGTGCGTACCAGGGGAATGGTTTCCGTTCCGCGCGCCTGCAGATAGTCCTCCGTCCCCAGCCCCCCGACAACTCCGTCCACCATTCGTGCCCATCGGGGTGGACTTGCTCCTTCTCGGAATCTGTACCTGGAGAACTTCGTCTGTTTTCTGTCCTCTTCCATGTCACCTTTTCGGTGCCACTTTTTTCCGCTTCTTCCCTGCGTTATCTCTTCCCTTTCTTCCCTTTCTTCCCCGGCTCTGGTCCCTGGTGTCACCCGTTCTTCTGGATCTCCAAAACCTTCTCTCTCGTATCTGCGGCACATAAACCCTACTGGGTGCCCAGAAATGCCGAATACGTTCTGGTGTTCGAGCGTTGCGTGACCAGGACCGCAGTCTGCCAGAAGTCGCTCCCGTCAGCTCCATGCTAAGGGTCTGGCGAATGTCATACACTGGCCGAAAGTAGCACGCAGAAAGTGGCTAGCGGAAACTGGTTAAGCTGATAGTGTCTATCTGAGGTGTTGTAGCTGAATTGCCTGCTGAAACTTAGTAGCTGAAAGTATCTACCGAAAGTTGTAGCTAAAAAAGACCTCACAGCTCCTTTCTCTTCCACCTTCTCCGTTGCCCCTCCACTCGGCCCTCCCGGTCCCCTCGGTGTCTAATTACCTCAGTTGACGTTTTGGATCACAATGAAACGTTACTTGCTGCCCAACTCTCGGCTCCGTCGAGCAAATTTCCGGCCCCGAGCAATTTCCGACATCTCTCCGCCAGTCTAAATATAGCCTGGTTCATGCTGACATTCACATGGCTCTGACACATTGCACCTCCTGCAGCATGATTCTGCCAATGGTAACCGGTCCGACAACCAAAAAAAAATATCCATGTTACATTTCGCCGATAAGACCGACAATTAAACTGAAGAAAAACACCGCTTTCCAATCAGAACTAATGGAGAGTTAATTGAGGGTTAATCGACAGATAAAAAATATCCCTAGTCTGTAACACCAATGAAGTAATTATGTCGCTATATGGATTTTTTAGACAAATAAAAAATATAACAATTAATTTTATTTTAATTCTGGGCCCCGCAAATCAACAAGCAACTTCACTAGGCGGGTCCCATCGACCTTGTGCCAAAGAGGGAAAATTCGCTCAAATACTAAGTTGAAGCTTTGACAGCAAATCTGGTGCAACTACAAGGGTTGTCGACTACTAGGGTAATTATTAAATCAAACAAGTTTTTTTTAAACATTAAAACATACAAGGTATTACACGCTTAGATGAGCATGGCAACAGCGGCAACGGCAACACCACCCAAGGAAGCAGCCAAGCCTGGGAAGTTAGCGTTGGCGGCACCAGCGGAAGCGGTGAGGACGGAGGAGGTCTTGGCTGCAGAAGAAGAAGCAACGGCGGAACCAGCAGCGGAAGAAGCAGCAGCAGACGAGGCTGGAGCAGTAGTACCTTCAGCAGCGGAAGATTCAGCTGGAGCAGCAGAAGATTCGGCTGGAGCGGAACCATCGTGGGAAGCAGCACCAGAAGATTCAGCTGGAGCACCACCGTGGGAAGCAGCAGAGGTTTCTGGAGCTTCAGCTGGAGCAGAGGTTTCCTTGGATTCTTCAGACGTGGCGGTAGCATCGGCAGTCTTGGCGGCGGCGTTGAGTAAAAGAACGGAGTCGGCGGAAGGAATGTTCCAGTATGGCGAGTAGACACCAGCAGAGGAGCAGAGGGAGACGGCAGCGGAAGTGAAGACAACAACTTCTTCGCCGGCACAGGCGTCAGCGATACATTCAGCGACACCGGAACCCCATTGTGGCATGACACACAAACAACCAGTGTCCCAGTATGGACATGGGGTGTTGCCAGTAGACTTGTTGGAGTCAAGACACGATTGGGCACAAGGAGCGACTTCGGCGTAGATTCTGTCAGCGAAACCGTTAATGGAAGCGGTCTTTGGGACAGATGGGTAGGTGGCGTATGGGTTGTCGGCGGCCTGGACGATGGCGGAAAGGGCAGCGACGGATAAAATTTGAGTGGTCTTCATTATTTAAACGATTGTAAGAGTAGTAGTGGACTGGAGAGAAAGAAAGAAAACCAAGACAAAACCAGTAGCGAGCCGGTTTATTTATATTAGCAGGGCTAGACGGAAACCCTCGGCTGTTTACCATTTGCCCTGAGCGGCAACATTCCTTCTGTTAATGGGTTGGGGCGGTTCTATTGGTTCCGGCAAAAGTCGATTCGGCTTATAGATGGAATTGATAAAATTTTCACGCATAAAAAATATTCTGTTTTGGGAACAAAAACGCTAAGAAAAAACATAATCAAAATTATCTGATCTGGCCCGAGGTAGTGAGCAGTTGTTGGTATTGGGGGGAAAGCAACAAAATGTAGCCATACGCGATATTTCCGACAATAGCAGCACTCCGGGCGGCTAGCCGGGGTCCCATAATTGGGGGATTTGGCGGGATATCGAAGCGGAGCATTGCCGTTTTGGGGCGCACCATAGATCGTTTAGATAAAAGCTTTTTCGACGCGCGACATTTTATAGTAATGTCGTGAAGCGAGGTGCCAAAACAAGTACTGGTCAAACACCGAAAAGTTTTCACTGGTTCTTGGCGGGCCAAACAAAGCGAAAAGTGTGTCCAAACAAACGGGCCCAGCGAGAGCCCGTAGGTCTGGAGCGTAGCAGCACCCCCACCCACGCCGGGATGCGTCACCAGGCCTGGAATGCCGTCGGGCAGCACAATGGCCATGATCGACGGCGCGATATCGCCGGACGACTTTGGGCACGGCGCACAATGCGACATCGGCTTTGGTAAAAAATAATCGACGCAGTAAAAAACTCCATCTAAAAGTCTGCGATATGTGCGACGAGTCGGACATACCGGGGCCGTAGGCCCAAAACAGCAACTGTAGCTACGAATACGGCGGGATGTCTTGGGTCTGGGGTGGCCATTGGACGGTACTGGCCTGGCCTCACAACTTAGTATCCACCGGGGCCAATCAGGGCCGCTGCGGGCCCGTCCCCCCGTCTCCCCCGTCCCCATTCGGTATACCCCAACCGTGCCAACGCTCGCGAGGGGCCCGTCACACCACCGGTGTCGCTGGTCCTGTGCACGGAGGATATTTTTTTCGTCGTTCCACCGGCGTAGCCACTGGCATCAGTTTCCGAAAGCGCATGTGCCGGTGTGGGAGCGCCGCCCGATATCTCCTGGGGCTCGGCGTCAAGAAAATCCAATGGGCGGCCGCCGGAAGCGTGCCTGGGCCAGGAGGATTATCTATTGCATCAGCCGGGTTATTTCAAGCTATTAATTGGGGACACTTTGGTGCTTTTGAAAAATTTCCCTTTTTCCTTTCTCCATCTCCACCACCATGTCCGATATCACCACTGTTGCCGCGCAGCCAGGGGTGCCAGCCATGTCGTATGGCCCAGCCATGCCCAAGATCCCCTACTCGCAGCAGTACTTTGTCGAGCAGGACCGCAACAACAAGTACGAGTGGCTCATTTTCGTGATGAGCTGTGTGCTCTTGGGGACGCACGGGGCGTTGTTCCACTGGATCCCCCGCTACTTGCGCCAGCACCGCGACGTCAACACCCTCACGCACACGCGCTACTTCCGGTTCGTCAAGGCGTGGGAGCGCTGGACGTGCTGCGTCGGCGTGCCCGTGCCGTTCAAGAAGGATCCGTTTTATTTGCAGCCGAGCGTGTTTGTGTTGGCGCTCGCGTTCATGGCCGTCAACGGCGTGTTCTGCTTCGTCGAGACGCTGGACTTGACGTACCAGCCCCAGCACTACATCATAGCCAAGCGCTTGCTGAAGGTGGCCATGGGCAGCTTGCCGTTGCTTCTCTTTTTGCTCGCGCACCACGACGTGTTCACCGCGCTCTCGGGCCTCCAGCACGACCGCCTCACGTTCCTCCACAAGTGGCTCGGGCGCTGGTTGTGGGGCATGATCTGCATCCACACCGGCATGACGGTGTCGTACTGGTTGGGCAACCACAATCCGATCATGATCATCATTCCGCCGCAGATTTTCGGCATGATCGCGCTCGGCTCGTTGACCATCTTGACGTGGGGGCTGCTCCGGTTCATCCGCAACTTGGCCTACGACTTCTTCTTGGGGCTGCACCGCGCCTTTGGCTTCGTCATGTTGTTGTTGTCGTACTTCCACAGCGCCAGCAACCACGCGGTGGTGCTCATCTCGGTGCACGGCCTCGTCATCGACCGGGTGTTGATGAAGGTGTACCTGTACGTGCACCGCTACCGCCTGCCCACCAAGAACATGTCCGAGCTCGAGATCCTCGACGACGACACCATGTTGGTGACGATTCCCGTGCACGCGACGGGGCTCTCGCCGGCGTTGCCGTGGTGGAAACAGCTCTTGCCGCGCGTCCAGAACTGGCAGCCGGGCCAGCACGTCATGCTCAACATCCAGAAGGTGTCGTTCGCGCAGTACCACCCGTTCACCATCGCCAGCTTGTCGGAGTCCGGCGAGATGAAGTTTGTCATCCGCAAAAAGAACGGCTTCACCAAGAAGTTGATGAAGAAGTTGGTCGAGTTGAAGGAGAAGCAGGAAAGCGACCCCGAAATCGAGCCCAGTTCCACCACCATCAAGCTCCGCGCCCACTACGCCGGGCCCTACGGCGCCAAGCACCAGCCGCTCCTCACGTTCGACACCAACCTCTTCATCGGCGCCGGTTCCGGCGCGCTGTTCACGTTCCCCGTCGCCCTCAACCTCCTCAACGAGCTCCGCGACAGGGACATGGCCCAGGACTACTTGCACCGCCCCAGCTTGTCCACCGTGCGCATCGTGTGGGTGTGCCGCAAGTGGGACAACATGGCGTGGTACATGCACATCTTCGACCAGCTCGCGGTCCACCTCCAGGAAGGCCGCGCGTTGCTCGACATCTACATCACCCAGGAGGACAGCAGTCCGCTGGACGACGAGGGCTACTGTGTGCCCACCGACAGCGACATCGAGCCCGTCAAGGCCGGCAAGAACGCCAAGTCCGACGAGATCACCTACGAGAAGGAAGTGACGGAGTCCACCAGCCACGGCAACTCGACGTTCTCGTCGCTCGACCGCGTGCTGTTTGACGAGTCCTTGGAGGGCGTCACCAAGTACTACTGCCGCCCCGACCTCGACACCATCATCACCAGCGAGGCCGCGCGCCTCAAGGTCGAGCCGTCGAAGTGGTACAAGTCGTTGGCGGTGTGCTCGTGTGGGCCCTCCAACATGACCGACTTCATCAAGGTGGTGTGCCAGAAGAATAGAAAGGCCAAGAACTCGCCCGATGTGTATTGTTACACCGAATCGTTTTGAATATTTATAGGAATAGGTTTGGGACTGTATGGAATAGAGATGATTATGTATATGTATTTTTTGGATTATGTAATCGCCCGCTGCATGCGTTAATTTTTTGCGCGGAATTATGTAATCGCTGGTGCGCAGATGCATTTTTGACACGAAACGGTGCAGCAGTTGCAGCCATTTTCGTAGCCCAAAGTTCTAAGTGAGGACACTTTGGGGCGTTGCCCCTCAGTGTCCTAAGGGCCTAAAAAAGCCGTTTCAAATACTCCAAACGGCCCAGGCCCTTGCGGTAGCGCGGATTGGGCAACAACAACCAGAGACAAAAAGTACAGGTAAACATGGCGATGGTCAGCGGCAACACGACGTAGGTGCCGGCAAACTGCGACACCAAGCCGACCAAGAACGGAAAGATGGCGCCGCCCGACGACCCGAACGCCGTGGTGATGGTCAACGACACCACGCGGATCTTGCGCGGAAGCAAGCCCTCCAGCACCACGTAGGTGATCATCAACGGGTACACGGGCCCGATGGCGATGCCGGCAAACGTGATGGTGACGATCTCGAGGGGGAGCGACGGCACGAGCCACGTGAGCAACACGAACACGATGGCACACACCACGAGCCCGGCGTTGCCGCGGCGGGCGCCGACGGCCTTGTGGACGACGCGGGTGAGGCCCAAGCGCCCGAAGCTGAGTCCGAACCAGTACCCCGACGCGACGTAGCCGATGGACGCGTTGGAGTGGCCGCGGTACTCGCGGAGGTACGTGGTGATCCAGCCGCCGATGGCGACCTCGCCGCCCTGGTAGAAGAGCACAAACAACGACATGCACCAGGTGACCTTGTTGGCGAGCGCCAGCCGCATCAACGCGCCGGTGTCGGCGGGGGACGCCGCGGCGTACGTCGGGTCGTGGCGGTGCTCGAACTCGGCGATGTCGTCGGCGCCGTGGACAAACGCATAGTACGAGTTGGCGGCGTTGATGGCCATCGAGCCCAACAAGATAAAGTAAAAGAAGTTCCACCGCACGCCGGCCTCGACGAACGCGGTGGCCACCAACGGCGACACCAGCGCGCCGAGGCCGTAGCACCCGTGGAAGTAGCCGAGCGCCGTCGACGACTTCTCCAAGCTCGACACGAACACGTTGAAGAACGACACGCACACGCCGGTGCCGACGCCGCCAAAGAAGAAGCCGGTGACGATGAGCGGGTAGTGCAGGCCCGTCAGCACCAACGCAAACATCACCACCAGCGCCGCGCAGCCGACAACGACACACCGGCGGCCCAAGCGCGCCTCGATGTGGCTGGCCACCAGCGCCACCGCGATGTAGCCGGCGGCGTTGGCCAACCACAAGAGCAGCGCCACGCTGTACGAGATGTGGTACTGGCGCTGGATGTAGTTCAAGAGCACGCCGACGGAGCCGTCCAGGAACCCTAGCGAGAGCGCCCACACGCACGCGGTGATGGTGCGGTAGAGGTTGCGTGGCGGGTTGGTGAATGTCATTTTGAGCGGGCGCTCGAGCAGCTCGCCCTGTAGCTCCTGCTCTCCCTGCTCTCCCTGCAGCTCTGGCACCGTGGTGATGCGCTGGAGCTCGATATCCTCGCCGCGAACGCTTCCCGATTCGTCTGGAACCGGAATAACCGCGACGTCGCTGGTTTTGGCGCCAAACGCCGGCCGCCGTTCCGTCACGCTGTCAAACGGGTCCCCGGCGGTGTCGCCGGGAGTGGAGGGCACCTCGGTGGTGGTTTCGTGGACGGTTGCGAGCGGTTGTGGTTTCTTCATGGCGACGCACCGAACGATGCGAGCGCGTGGGGTTAAATACTGGGGAAACGCGGGGCGCCATTCCGAATATTGTTCCGCGCCGCCTCGCTGGGGTGTTCAGCCGAGCATTGCCCGAGCGGTGACGCCTTGATTAATAAGCCTGGATGGAGTTTCTGGGGCTTGACAGGTTTGTGGGGGCAGATCGACAGTCGGCAGTGGTGTCGGATAAATGTACTGCTAGCTGCGGTGTGCATCCAGACGGAACATCTCGTTCCGTCCTTCCCCACCTTCTCATCTCATCTCGTCTCTATTTATTAAACCCTGTATTACCAATCCCTCTTCTGAGTCTTGTTCTCTAACCCTTGCTTATAAGTTTCCTTCTCTCTAACTCTACGAGTCTTGTTCCCTAACCCTTGCTCATGAGTCTTTTCTATTTTTACTAAACCCTGTATCACTAATCCTTCTCTCTAAACCCGCTATGAGTTTTCCACGAGTCTACGAGTTTTGTTTTCTCTAGCCCTTGCTTACCAGTTTCCTTAAACCGTTGCTTATGAGTCTTTTGAGTCTGTTCCCTAACCCTATGAGTTCTCTCCTGAGTTTCTACGTGTTTTCTCTATGTGTTTTCTACGAGTTTTCTCTCTATGTGTTTTCTACGAGTTTTCTCTCCTGAGTTTCTACGAGTTTTATTCTCTCGCTAACCCTATGAGTCTTGTTCCCTAACCCTTGCTCATGAGTCTTCTCTCCCTAACCATGAGTCTTGTTCCTTCCCCACCTTCTCTCTCTCTTTACCAAACCCTGTATTACTAATCCCTCCTATGGGTTCTGTTCCCTAACCCTATGAATTTTGTTCTCTCTAAACTAACCTTCTCTTCCTTCTCTTCTCTTCCTTCTCTTCTTCTCTATTTTTATATGTATTACTAATCCTCCTCTCTAAACCCTGCTTATGTATTTTGTTCTCTCTAACCCCACGAGTCTTTCTCTTCTATGAGTTTTCTCTCCTGTGTTTTCTTCGAGTTTTATTCTCTCCACAACCCTACGATTTTTGTTCTCCTACGTCTTGTCCCTGGCCCTGCTTATGAGTCTTTTGAGTCTGTTCCCCAACCCTATGAGTTCTCTCCCGAGTCTCACAAGTTTCTGACTCTTATGAGTTCTACAATCCACTCCATTAACCTGTATTAAAACGTACCAAGAATTGAAATGCCTATTGCTTCGACAGCTCGCTCACCGTCCCATCGTCCGGACTCACAAACCCCGTGCCGTCCACCGTGGTCCCGTCAATAGTCTTGGGCTCCTTGTTGGTGGTGCTCGCCTTCAACTTGGCCAACCGGGCGTCGGTCGACCTGATGGGCTCAAGCACATAAGGGCTTTCCTCGGGGTTCTGTTCCTCCTCTTCGTAGTAGGCAAACTCGCCGATCTGCGCCAAGTCCGTCCCCAACAACTCCTCGTCCTCGTGCAACCGGAGCCTCAACTTGGGGATGCGGTCCATGATCAACAACAAGATCGCCGTCACCACAAACGACCACGCACCGACAGAACACGTTCCGGCCAACTGGTACCCCAACTGCTTCCAGTGGTGGTTCATCCACCCACCGGCAATGGCGGCTTCAGGGTTGGCAGCAACGGAACCGTCCATGGCAGCGACGTAGTCGGCAGCAAACAACCCCGTCAACACCGAGCCACAGAACCCGCCGACGCCGTGCAACGAAAACACGTCCATCCCGTCGTCAATCTGGAAAAGAAGCTTCAAGTCAACGGCAAAGTTGCACACGATGGCAGGAACGACCCCAAACACCACCGCGGTGTACACGGGCACGAACCCGGCGGCGGGCGTGATGCCCACCAAGCCAGCAATGGCCCCCATGCACAAACCAACCGTGGACCACTTGCCGCCGGTTCTGAAGTAGTCAACAAACATCCAGGTCAAGCCACCGGACGCAGCAGCCACGTTGGAGTTGACACAGGCGTACCACGACCGGATGGACGCGTTCCCGGTGGAACCACCGTTGAACCCAAACCACCCGAACCACAAAAACACCGTGCCCAACACGATGGACGACACCGAGTGCGGCTTGTACTTGGGAACCTTGCCCTGGGTCAAGGGATCGTGTCTCTTACCCAAGATCAACGAGTAGGCCAACGCAGCACACCCGGAGTTTTCGTGGACGGGACCGCCGCCGGCGAAGTCGAGGGCGCCCAACTTGAACAACCAGCCGTTGGCGCCCCACGTCCAGTACGCAATGGGGCAGTAGACAACCGTCAACCAGATAAACAAGAACACCATCATGGGCCCCAAACGGGCCCTCTCACACCCGGCACCAACCATAAGAATGGCGGTGGTGGCAGCAAACATCCCCTGGTAGAAACAGAACAAGATGTCGGGAACCGACGTGACCACGCCGGGCGCGCCCAACACGTCCTTGAGGGCAAAGTTGTCCAAGTTCCCCAAGATGGGCGAGGTGGACGTGTGGGTGAACACCAACGAGTAGCCCCAGAAGAACCACTGGAACCCCGTCAAGCACGCGGCCATGATGGAGGCCCACAACAACGAGAGCGCGTGCTTCTTTCTCGACAACCCCGAGTACAACAACCCGACACCCGGAATCATGATCCACACCAACGCCGAGGCCGCGCCGATCCACGCCATGTTGCCGGTGTCGAACTGCTTGTTCAAGTCCGTGGTCATAATATCTCCACCGGTTCCGGTGCCGGTGAAATTGGAGGAGGCGTCAGACATAGTGTGTGTGTATGGTTCGCCTTTGCCGTGTCCCAATCCACGATACCTCGCCGTCCTTATATACTTTGCAGCAATTGCACCACCGGTTATCGTCGGCCAATAAAACGGGCACGATCGGCGAGCCGCACCAGCTGCCAGGTTTTTAATTAAAAGATAAGCAGTATGCAGGCGCCAATTCCACCACCCACCAACCGTGTTGCACCAATACGGTGATAGACGATACGAGTCCAAGAAATTGGACTTAATACCGCAATCAGGAAGGGTGCTAAAGTTTAAATGGCGGTTTTGCTTTTGTTATCTGGCGACAAACTTGCTCGTACATTAAGCCTGGCGGTTTTCATTGGTCTGCCTGGGTTAAATTAGATCTCATTGTTCCTGTTCCCCGTTGGACGAAGATCTGGGGTGGTGTTCCCGAACCCTGTGATGCAATGAGGTTTGTTTGTCGATGGCTGTTTCACATAACACGTTGCCGTTTTAGGCCCAGCATGTGCTATTACCGGCGTATTATTATGTCTCGCTCGTAATCCGCCGATAACGGCGCTCACACCTGGTAATGTCCAGCGACACCGCGCCCCATCACGCCTGACTAATCCACCAAATCATATGCTGGCCACCCGTAAGCCTCATAAGCCTCATGCACACTATTCTTTCTTTCATCTACCTTTCGGGGGCGGTTGCTAGCCTCGTACAAACTGTATCGGTTGCAGCCAAAAAGTGTTGAATGCTCCGACATTTGCTTGGCAACACATTCGTCTTCCTGTTATCGCAACCGCTTTATTACCTATCTTCACTGTGTTACATAAGATTATCACAGCGTCATCGACCTCGTCCAATAGAAAACGTGCTATGTTTGCAGGTTGAGTTGGACAACTTTTACATGTTACAACATGAAATTCCTGTTCTTTGCAGTTTGATTGGAAGATAAACAAAAATGGTAGTTTTTACATGTTATTAACATGCATAATATTTTCAACCATTACACAACGTCCCGGAGTAGGCCGGGCCTATGTGTGGCCGGAGGAAGGACCAGTGTAGCTATTCTACAAGGTATATTGCAACAAATCTGATGCAAGGGGGCTTTCCCACCTTCTATTAATCAAAACCCTCTCCTCAATACCTTAAACTGTCAATAGGACTGTTTTTAAAGTTTACTACTGCGGTCCTGGTATTTGCAATAATGTCCTGGTTCAGCTTGGCAGTCTCTACTTAACTATTAATTTTAACAATAAATTTATATGTTTCGGGATTTGTTTATGCTTTGTTAGTTTATTTGATCTACTATCTTTACCACTTTCACACTAAAGTCAAAATATTTGATACTTTGCTTTATTGAATTGTGTTTTTTTGAGATAATTTTCTAATTACAAAAAATATGAGAAACCTGTGGAAGAGCAAGTTGTTCAAAATAATATGAGAGATTTGATGTTATTTTGATTGCTTTATAACTTCATAGCCATCTAAATTACTCTCAAAAGCCGTATTAACGTTTGATTCTACAAAACAACTCATATTAATTTGTACCCGATAAAAAGTTGAAGCTCGTTCTGGAAAAACCAGGACCGCAGTATAAGTCAAAATGGCTTAACCCTCAGTGCATTCCCAAAAGATATCCATGCTCAAATCTGCATTTCGCCAAGACGACAATCTCCATCCTCCAAAATGGGAGGGTTAGTAGCCTGATCCATACTGTGTGACACTCCATTAGCTGTTACAATAACAAAGTGCGGTTAAAATGTGGTTTTAAATAATTGTTCATTATAACATGGCGCTTAACACAGAAATTTAATGGAGTTAAGTGTTGAAAAGATAACTCAGCTGAACAAACTCTCAAAACATAAAACTATATAATAGCAATTCCTAGAAAAGCAAAGAAAATTCCAATCACAGAAGCCCTATTACGACCGGCATAAGCAAAATGGGTAGATATCGATGATACTCGAGTTGATATGGGATTTATCAGAGTTGACATTTTGCTGTCGCCAAAAGAGGAAAATAAAGGATTATTCGTTTGCTTCGTAGCAAACAATGAAGAAGAAACTTCTTCCAAACTGCTTTGGGGTGAATAGCTTTGGGGCGAGTAACTTTGGGGCGAGTAACTTTGGGGCGAGTAACTTTGGGGCGAGTAACTTTGGGGCGAGTAACTTTGGGGCGAGTAACTTTGGGGCGAGTAACTTTGGGGCGAGTAACTTTGGGGCGAGTAACTTTGGGGTGAGTCTAGTGGTTTGTTCAAAGCAGTTGGCACCTCTACATCAGAGACAGGCGTTTCAACTGAGGCTGAATTGAGGTCTGCATTTGTTGAATCGAGACCAATGATTTTACTATTAGGAGGAAAATTCTCACTAGTTGGATTGGACGATGGCATACTGTCCGATTGTTCAACCGACTCATAACTTGTCGGCATACTTATCAGAAGCGTTTGACTGACAGTTGCGTAGAAATCAGATTGCTTTTTAGCAATGATTGTAGTTGAAACAGATAAATAGAAGCTGCTTGGTACTTGGGTCGAAAGGACAGCCAAAGTTGAGGATTTTGAACCTTCAGAATTCCTACTTGAAGTCGAGGGGGAGGGTGAACTGGATTGGATTTCATTTTTGTTTGAAACGGCCGTTGCCGGAATTTCGATTGTGCTTGAATTCCAGGGACGGAAGTACAGGGATGGTAAAGGAGCAACCGACCGTGTTTCAATGATCACCGTTTCTTCTTGAGAATCCGTTTCTTGAACTGTAGTTTCCTTTGTAGACAATTCAGACCTCTTTGAGGTTACTGTTGACAGCTTTAAGTCATTGGAGTAAGTAGAGGATATTTTCACTACAGAAGTCTTGTCACAAGATCTTCTGTGCTGAGAATTATCGTTTGTGCCACAGTATCCAAGCTCACCCGTGTCATTAATTCCACCATTTGCCTCTGGATTTTCATCTGCACCAGGATCATCCTCTTGAGCGTCACCAGTAGGTACATTAACGACAATCAGAGATCTTGTGACTCCGTTGGTGGTGGATTCAGAAGTAGATGTTCTATTTCCTGACCAAGTAGACGATGTAACCGAAGTGATTGTTTCTTCAATATTAATGCTTTCAGATTCATTCAAGCCATTTCTCATGGTAGTAGTCAGTGGATTGTGTGTCCACCAACTATTTGAACTGGTACTTGAAAGTTCTTCAACATTTGATACCGGTACAGTACTAGTGGCATCTACTGCTTCATTTCCAGGAAACTCCTCCGAGTCATACCCAATGGATGTGATTGTGGTAGTTGGAGTTGGAACATTAACAATCACAGTACCCGTTCCTCCCAGAACAGCAGGCTCGGTAATGTTGGATGTGACGGATCCCGTGTACGTGGATGTGATTGTGGTAGTTGGAGTTGGAACATTAACAATCACAGTACCCGTTCCTCCCAGAACAGCAGGCTCGGTAATGTTGGATGTGACGGATCCCGTGTACGTGGATGTGATTGTGGTAGTTGGAGTTGGAACATTAACAATCACAGTACCCGTTCCTCCCAGAACAGCAGGCTCGGTAATGTTGGATGTGACGGATCCCGTGTACGTGGATGTGATTGTGGTAGTTGGAGTTGGAACATTAACAATCACAGTACCCGTTCCTCCCAGAACAGCAGGCTCGGTAATGTTGGATGTGACGGATCCCGTGTACGTGGTTGTGATGGTTGTATATTGTGATGGAACGAAAATTTGAATTGTTTGAGTATTACCAGGTCCCAGTTTGTGTGGTAGAGTAGTGATTATGGTAGCATCACCGTTATATGGGATTGTTTGTACAATAACGACTTGTCCTTCTGAATCTATATCATCATTTTGGTATGTTGCTAGATTTGATTGCATATTATGATTCTGCGATAATAAATTTAACTTACATCTGTAAGTGTTTGTGTATCGGATGGTAATACTGCCCTGGTAAGTTTCAGACATATCAATGAAAGGCCTATACCCGGAATCAATTCTTGAATAGTTAATGATAAAACTCGAAGATGTGCATTTTCCTGTAAAATCCAAAGGCGAAAATGATTGCGGGCTATACCAAGCATTTAGATTATTTGTAATTCCAACGTGATAGTTTGAGCAGTCAATTGTACCGTTCAGAAATGTCATACCTAAAGTTCCACTTGCATAGCCTTGAGGACAGTTTCCTGCTAATAAGTAAAATTGATGATTGTTTAGCATGGGCGCATTCCTTACAAAATAAACACCATTATCCGGTGTTTTTATGCTATTTAGGCCTCCAAGGAATGTAACTTTTGTACTGATGTAGTTCGCACCATCATTAAAAGTAATAGTATTTGTGCCAACCACAAACTTATTAGCGCATGTTAAATCATTATCAGATCCACTCTGACCTGAGTTGAAAGTGACTGGAACAGTTATGGCTCCCATGGCCTCAGTCGCTGAGTTGACGTTATTGGATGCCAAACATTGAATCTGCGAGTAAGTTGTAATTCCCTCACCACTAATTAAACGGCACCTTGCAAATTCGGTAGTTCCAACTGCTAACGGAAGAATTGTAGAAGTAGCAGTAAATTTAAATACGCAAGGTAAAGTCAAAAAAAACGAGTCTCCAGGACTAACGTCTCTGCCATCGATATCCCAGTCTAAAGTAACCATCCAACTTGGGTTTCTTGGTTTTGGTGAATTGACTCGACTTTTTGATTCATATTCGATTGATGTTATATTATTGAACACACCTGTTACTTGTTTTGCAAGCGCTACAGACACAATTGCCGTTAAAGCAACTATTTTTGTCAACAACATAGTATGCCATACTAAGTCAAGAATAAAGACATAGCGTCCTTTATAAAGATTAAATTTTATTGTAGAAGACAAAAACTTATTGTCAAGATGACTGTTAAAGATACTTTTACAATCAACGTTGGACTCAGGAGATGACCGATAATAACATTTATCAAAAGGCAATTCAGCAACAAAATCAAGAAGGGCATTTAACTTATTTCAAAACACAATTGAAAACTAGGAGGTTGTGACTTATAACACGTTGTATTTCTTCGTGATGCGGTAGTAAGTTATTCAAAGATTTCGTTAAAAATTACTGTGCTATTTTGATTATGACAAAGGTAACACATTCATCATAAAGCCTAAATCTTAATACAAATCCTATTGGAATATTAAGGACAGATTAGTCAGCTTTTAACATACTTTCATACAAGAAAGTATTTGGAGAAGCGGTTCTCCATTAAGCTGGCTTAAAACATTACTTTCATACTGATAGTAGACAGCAACATAATGATTCTTCAATTTTTGGGCTCATCTAATATAACTTAGTATATCTGTTTATTTTTTAAACAAGCTTTCTTTTATTTAGTTGTCAGTAATCTGATTAAAGCATAAATCACAATTTTTCTGATGCAATCATTCATAGTGTAAAGTGAAGTATACTTCTTATTGTCGGATATATCTCATTAGTCAACTTTAGCCTATAATGGCACATTTAGAAGAAAAATGACAGTTAATTGCATTTTTTTTATGAGAGACAATTCAACATGGCATATTTGCAGGATTATCAAGTACAGGATTTCTCTCTCATGGGTTTTATTAGATATTATTTTTAGATTCCGCAGTATATTTACCTTGCACCACATTTGAATAAAGCTCCCGCCCTGAATCCCTATATATTTTCTCACTAACTTCAAACTGAAACAATTTTAATTGATCACAATCTTTTTATAAGCATAATACGCGAGAATAACCAAGGCAAGGCTGTTGGTTAGTTTGTATAGACATAGGAATTGATTTTTGCTATATCTTGAAATAGATTATTGTCAGTAATTCTGATATGATTAAAAGGATAAAGGGTGTCCAGTGCAATGCTACAATGAGTTGCTGTGTTTACTTTGCGTTGTGTGCTTATAGTAACAAAGTGATCAGTGATAACACGGACTATTTGCTAACATAGTTGATATTTGTGAATAAAATCGAAACCGACACAGATAATACTATGGTGTAGTAAAATGTGCTCTCAAAATATGATTTATTGTTTTTGATTGGACTCACGTTGGTTAAATCTGCTTTTTCTGAATCCATGAATGTCACCCAAAAAAAACAGAACGAAAACTTTGCTGAGAGGAGCATTTGTGAAATAATAAAGTTTATACCGTCTCAGTAGTCCTTCTACCTATATCAAAACCTAAGTTGTATTGAAGTCTGGACCTTTCTTGTCACAATCTGCTCTGTTATTTTCTCCAAGCAGGAAAGCATAATACTGGACCACCAGGGTTGATAGTATTTTAGATTTTGTAACATCTGTGACAACCCAGTGACCAACCCTTGGTTTTAATTTTGGAAATGAATGAAATAGGACTTTCAAGACCACGATATTGAATATGCGAACGTATTATGACTTGATAGAACAATAGGTTGAGAGAAAGAGGGGAAGTAAAATAACCAGCACCCTTTGACCACTCAAGAAGAAATTACAAACTATACTTTTTTTTTATGAAAAATTTTGAGTTTATCAATTAAAATTAAGGTCTTATAAACACTCTAAAGTGAGTCAAAAAATAATTGTATTTTTTGTAACTCTCGTTTCCCTAATCAACTTAAAATTCCAATAAAAATGTATTGAGTAACATACTCTATCGTAATGTGGCAAGTTCAGCTGTGTCTATTCTGCTAAGGAAAACGATTCAACAAGCACGTGTATCCCGCGTGTATCTACTAAAACTAACTTGTTGTAAACTCTGGATCGCTCTCGGATTTACCGGAAGCTTCAAATATCAGTTTATAAATTCCAGTAGGGTTGAAACATACATCAATTTTATATTCTCTGTTAATTCTGCCGAACTTAGTGTAGGAGACACGAATGGTCATGATTGAACTGGTTGTATTACTGTTCTGGAGGCGAGGGGAACGTTTTTTATGGATCTGCATATAGAAATTGGTTTACAAACGACTATTCAAGCCGAAATGCTGGACAAGTAGAAAAATGACAGAAGTGAATGCAGGAGGGCAAGCGTAAAAACTTGGTAATGGAGTAAAATCCCAAATGAATGTACTGGTTGGCAGAGTCATGTTTAGAGATTCAATGGCACTTTTGTTCCAGTTACTGACTCTGTTGTAGGGTCTCAAGATTTCCAAGCCCATTTGATACTACATTATGCAAAAATTTTATTCCAATAATTCATCTCCCTATCTACATAGATTAACGTTTTGCATGACCGAAAATGTTCCGGCCAATACCACGCAAAGTTTCTCCTTGAACTGATAGTTTAACAGTAATGTCGGTTCATGTCCCATTGGGTAGGAGATGCCTCCTGAGCCTCCCTTGTCTAATACAATATATGCTTTTAAACGAAAACGGGGAAACTAGAAATTAGAAGCGATGTTGATTAACTTTAAATTAATCATCATTTTGGATCTGACTGTTCAGAATAATTATTTCATAAACGTGCTCTCCCATGTTTCATGCTGCCGAATACAACTATTACAACTGCTTTGGACAAATTTGCCCCCGTCGATCATTAACTAAACCAATAAACCCTGATGGTATGGACAAAAAGGGTTATTTACTACACACTTCCCAATTTGGAAGGAATATTAGGCAATGGAATCATGTGATTATAAATTGCTTGGTTCATCTAAATTGTTCAAGAATCCAATGGGACAGGGACGTGCTTGCTGCAAGTTATGTTTCAATGATCCAACAATAGTACCTGAAACGATTCATTTACTATCCCAAATAGGCAATTAACCGCGTGGAAAACCAAATTACCACATTGGGAAATCCCCATCATTTACCCCGCATTCGAAAATGAATCTACCAACAATCAGAATCAGTACAAACACATATAAGAAGACCCTGAATATTCACATGAGACTACTAAGATGAAATGATCACAATTGCCTATTCAACAATCAAACTCTTCGCTTGTCCACGTCCTCAGGGGTTAGTGGGGTTTCATTTCTCAAGAAAAATATTATTCCATTTTAGGTAATTTTGGTCAACTGACGGAGTTGAAGGTACAGAATCCTCAAAATGGCAGTACAACGAAATGATCAATTCATATTGATGGTTAAGACATGTGATGGATAAATATTGTATATATTTGGTGTACATTGGTCAAAACAAACACAAATGTAACGCCAGAATGCAAGTGAACTTACAAGTAGCTATACTCGTGGTTTTATTACAAGTCAGGGTTGTATTTTCATTGCCTACGAAGGTTTTAACTCCTGATGAAGATCCTTTTTATGTTCCACCATTAGGATACAAAAATACAAAGCCGGGCAGTATATTAAAATCTAGGATCCCGCCTGCTCAATTGAGAAGCATCTATTTCCCTATAAATGTGGAGAACACCTGGCAAATTTTACTTAGGTCGTCTGATTCATTTGGTAATGCTACTGCAGTTGCTGCTACCGTAATTAAACCATACAATGCAGACCCGTCAAAACTAATTTCATATCAACCAATGGAAGATGCAGCCAATACTAAATGTGCTCCTTCTTATGCAATGTTACAGGGTGCATCATTTTTTGATAGTCTAATCATGCAGGTTGAAATGCTCTTAGTTGATACAGCCCTCAAAAACGGATGGTACGTAGTTATTCCAGATTATGAAGGTCCACGATCAGCTTTAACTGCAGGCAGAAACTCAGGCCACGCCACACTTGATGCCATTCGTGCAGCGTATCTCTTCGGGAATCAAACCGGATTAAGTTCAGAAGCGGATACAATCATGTGGGGCTATTCAGGTGGAACGATAGCCACTGGTTGGGCAGCTGGTATTTTACCTCAGTATGCCCCAGAGCTTGGCAAAAGAATAATTGGAGCTGCAGTTGGTGGTTTTGTAACAAACCTAACGGCAAGTGTGGTAGCAGCTGATGGTCATCTTCCAGCAGGCTTAATTGCAAATGCAATCAATGGATTGGGTCACGAATATCCACAATTCAATGGATTACTTGATAAATATTTAAACGAAACGGCCAGAGCCAAACTTTCTTACGGTGATGACCATTGTTTATTGCCATCTGTTATTCACTTTTTGGGTACGCATTTTTTTAGTGGTCCAAATCCATTGGCTCCGGCTGGGTGGGGCGTTTTTCAAGACCCGGGTGTTAAGGAAATAATGGAGAGAGAAACCTTGGCCTTAAAAAATGGATCAGAAGTACCAGAGATGCCCTTTTTTATCCATCATGGGCAAATTGATCATATAGTCCCAATTGCAGGACCAGAGAGAGTTTACAATAACTGGTGTAACAGTGGTGTCAAATCGTTAGAGTTTTCTGTTGATCTCACGGGTGGTCATGTCTCAGAATTTGTAACGGGTTCACCTGCAGCGGTTGCATGGATAACCAACAGATTTGCAGGTAAAGATCCAGTTCAAGGCTGTAAAAAAACAACCAGATTGACCAATTTAATGTATCCAGGACTGAAAAATTCTACTGCAGAAATTCTCCATACTGCAATAACGGGATTCTTTGGAGAAGAAATTGGTCCTAATGGTGAAAATATTAGATTAGATAAGTTAAAAAGTTGAAGTAGAAAAAATAACTCTTTTAAATAATTTTTATCTAACAGCTATACTCATTTGTTTATTTTTTATGCAACAAACGCATCATGTAACCGTAACGGATAAAATCAAGTTGTAGATGGAATATTATTTGAAGCGACCGTTAGAATACACTAGCAATACTTCCTTTCTTACAATCCAAATTGTATAAATTAGAATGTAAGAAAATGATAGTCTGAATGACAAAAGTAATATTTCAATACTAACAAACCATAGCCCCCATCATTGCCTTGTAGTATATGCGATAATTTATTAGTAATGGGATAATTTTGGAGTCAGCCCATTTTTAAGGAAATAACATGTTTGAATATCAATGGAAGTGATGAAAGACTGACTCCTTTGACAATGGTACACCCTAGGATTCAAATTGGGAGAGATTACTTTGACCGATTTACATTTAACTTCTTATTACAATTTGTAATGATTAATTTGCTGAAAATCTCTGTCTGTTAATTTTAGTAGACGTCAAAGATATACCCATTTCAAATTTTCTGTTAACTCGACAAGAGCTTCGTGATACATGTCAAACCATTTCTTGCAGTCAATTTGGAATCATATTGCAAAACTTTTATATTCGTGGCAGTATTTCTAGTCAAATTCTTAAATAAAAAACTACGAACCAGTTTTATACCTTCGTAGGCATGTTTCAATTGGTGCATAATTGCTTCAATCATCAATTAGCCAAGTATTATCTGCAAGCGCAACCTGGTCGTTTTGGTGCAAACTCCTATCAGCATTACCACCCCCAGTAAGCTCCAGAATGCACACTATTGCGGTGCGGATACAATTATACGAGCAGCTATACGAGCCGCGTCGCACATATGCACGTCTTGCAACGTGCATTTCTCCATCACTCCCCAAAATATCCACAAGCCAATACTCCCAATGTGCTCGCGTGCTCGCGGGCATTCCGTAGACACCCATAACTTTAGTGTTTGGGTGCAAATACTAAAATCTGGCAGCCGAAAAGCTATTTCTCGATATTTGCAAAAATTCACATAAAGTTTATGATTTTACAAAACAAAATAGCAGGCAATAGAAAGATGTTTGAAATGAAGATGGACATAATGGAGATGTTATTAGAGCAAAGGAAGGGGGATGCCATTGGAAGTACCTGTGTGTTTTTGCAGCCTCTGTGGTGCTCTTTCCATGGAGATACAACCACAACTCTGCCAGTTCCGGCCCTTTTGACCCGGAAAAAACCCAAACCAACGTCCCCCACCCCCCTACATACTATATCTTCCTAACTCGCCATGTTGCTTATATAAAAGTGGAGCTACAGAACGGGGGCTCTGCCAGACGTTAGGCCTGTCCTGCAGACAGCACCCCTGGCGAGCGCCATACTTAGGCCCCATAACTCCATCAATGTGTGGTTTTTCATTAATGTTTATACTCTATTGGATACTTCCTGCCCATATCTACAATATATCTTTCTAACTCCCCACGTTGTCTATATAAAAGTGGCTGCCACAGCCGTTGCCTCTGCCATACTTAAGCCATACTTAAGAGTGCGCGCCATAGTTAAGAACACCCACCATATCTCCATCAATAGATATGCTACTGGTGTATATTAAACTCGCATGCAATACTATGCAACCCTCTCTATAACATATCCTCCTAACTCAGCATATTGTTTATATAAAAGTGGCTACAACTAGTGCATAGTTAAGCCATAGTTAAGAGCGCGCCTAGTTAAGCCATAGTTAAGAATTCCGGTATATAGCCCCATACCTAGCCCTAGTTAGCCAGCCCTAGTAAAAATACCATACCCCATATCTCCACCAATGAATATGCCATGGGTCTATATTAAAATTCCATTCCCTACTTCCAATCCGTTTCCATACCATACCTTCCTGACTCATCATGTTGCTTATATAAAAGTGTCTACTACAGGTGCCTAGTGCCATAGTTAAGCCCTAGTTAAGCCTTAGTTAAAAATATCATCCCAAATATCTCCACCAATATATATACCATGGGTTTATATTAAAATCTTAATCCCTACTTCCAACCCGTCTCTACAATATATCTCCCTAAGTCTGTATGTTGTCTATATAAAAGTGTCTCCTACAGCCGCTGCCCATACTTAAGCATACTTAAG
>PPLR02000037.1:0-113347 GCA_003706535.2 Teunomyces kruisii | reverse complement strand
GACGGCCACCAACAACAACACCAGCGCCACCGACGCGGCGTCCGGCTCCACCGTGTCCGCCAGCACCGGCGTGTCTTCCGCCACCGCCACGTCCGCGTCGTCGGGGCCCGCTGCCGCCACCGCGCCGCCGCCGCCGCCGCCCGCCGCCGCCTACGCCCACAACTTCAACCAGTTCGTCAGCACCTTGCGCAAAACGGGCCTCACGCCCAACGAGTCCAATCTCCGCTTGGGCTTCACGCCGGGCGGCCTCAGCCAGCCGTACTTTGGCCCGGTGCCGGGCTTGACGACGCCGGGCGCGCTCTTGAACAACCCCATGACGCCGGGCTTGTCCAGTCTTTTGGCGATGACGGGGCAGTCGGCGCAGAGTCTTCAGAATCAACTCCAGCAGCAGCAGAACCAACAACAGAACCAACAGAACCAACAACAGAACCAACAGAACCAACTTCAACAACAACAACTCCAACAACAACAACAACAGTACACCGCTCCAGAGGCCGCTGCCGCTGCCAAACCACGCCCGAAACGCAAAAACAACGACGCGCCCAAGAAAACCCGCAAACGCACCAAGCACGAGCCCGCCGTCAAGGACGAGCCGGTCTCCGAGGACGACGCCGCCACCAAGGACCTCACCGAGGACGACAAGCGCAAGAGCGCGTTGGAACGCAACCGCGTCGCCGCGTCCAAGTGTCGCCAGCGCAAGAAGGCCCAGATGCAGAAGATGGAGGACGAGTTGACGTTCTTCTCCCGCGGCTACCGCGAGCTCTCCGTCCAGGTGAACCAGCTCCGCGACCTGGTGGTGGCGCTCCGCGACATTCTCCACGGCCACAAGGACTGCACCATGTTGGCCCAGGCGGTGGGCGGCTACGACGCCCTCAACAACGTCATCCAGCAGGCGTCGTACCTCACCCAGGCCACCGTGGGCCCGTCCCCCACCGCCACCTCGCTCCCCACCACCATACCGACGACGTTGGAGCCCGCCGGCGCGTACCAGGGCGTGCCGCCGGCGCCCACCGCCGTCCATGCGCCGGGGTTGCCGCTCCAGATGTCGAACTCGGGCGCAGACACCATTTCGAGCCGGGCGTCGGTGGAGCCGGTGCCGCAGCACGCCGCGTACAGCAGCACGGGCCACACGCGACGCGGCCACACCACCACCGCGACGGGCCTCCAGGCGAGCAGCGATCTCCGGGCCATCAACAGCATGACGAACCTCGCGGGGATGGCGATGGAGCGGCCGCCGGAAAACTACGGCCTCAACAACTTCAATCTCCGCACGGTGAACAGCATGATCGATCTCCAGCAGCTCAACCAGCAGTAGGGAGGGAGAGAGAGAGAAGAGAAGAAGAGAAGAGAAGAGAAGAAGAGAAGAGAAGAGAAGAAGAAGAGAAGAGAAGAAGAAGAGATCAAGATTCAAGGAGAAGCTCAGCAGTATGATAGTAAGCGATAGATATAGAAGCAATAAAGCATAATCCAGTAGAGACAAGGCTGCGACATCAATAGAGAAATGTAGAGAGAAGGAAACGAGAACAAGAAGACAAAGAAACAGACAGAAAGAAGAAGAAAGAAGACAAAACAAGAAGACAAAGAAGAAGACAAAACAAGAAGACAAAACAAGAAGAGAAACAGAGAGACAAGAACAAAGAACAAGAAAGAAACAAGAAAGAAACAAGGAACAGTTGACAAGAGAATGAGAACGAGAATTGAATGAGAAGAAGAAATAAGAACAGTAACAAGAAACAGCTACAAGAAGTAACAAGACAAGAAAGACAGCAGCAAGAACACACGAACATTTCACAGGAGAATGCGAAGCCGCGACAAATACAGAAAATCAGAACGTCAGACACAACGACAACACAACGACAAGCACCCAGAACTACACAAACCGTGACTCAAACTAACATAAACATAAACATAAACATGTAACAGCTCTCTCTCTCTCTTTCACACACACTCTACAGCACACCTCGACCAATGGCGGCTCGCTACGCTCGCTGTGCTCGCTACTGCTTCGCAGGCTGCGCGCTGCGCGCTGCTCGGCCACAACAAACAAAACCATGATCCACTGCACCACCAGCGTCTACATCCACACACACGCCCGCCACCCGCCGCCACACCGCTCCCGTCCCTCCGTGTAGATGCCATGGTGATCCTGAGAAACAAAATTGCCGACTTGGAGCTTCCGAACCTACCGGGCGCCGGCCTCCACGACACCGCCGCCCTCATCCGTCCCGACCAGTTGACCCGCAAGAAACTCAAACAGCTCCTCCACATCGTCACCCACGAGTTGAAGGCCACCGGCACCAAGACCCCCCACATCTTCCTCCCGTACCGCTCCCGCATCGACGACGCCAAGTTGGAACTGCTCTTGCGCAGACTCTTCCCCCACGGCGACCTCATCTCCACCACCGACACCGACAACGACGCCGCCGTCAAACAGATTATCCGCTCCACAGACGAGTTCACGTTGATCTGCCTCCTCAAGTACCTCTGGTGCCGCCTCCCCAACAACGAGATCATCGGCTGGGACGTCTACGTCGAGTTCAAACGCAAGGAAGCAGAGGCCGGCTACCCCAAACACGCCTTCTTGAGCATCATGCCCAAGTGCTTGTCGTCCCCAGCACACGCCTCCATCGTCTACGACTTCTTGGACTTGCTCATCAGCATCACCTCCAACTCCCAGTACAACTACTTGAGCGGCCGCAAGATCGCCAAGATGGCCAGCTTGTGGGCCTTCGCCAGCAACCCCAAAACCTCCCACTCCTTCTTCTACGACGCAACCATCGCCAAGGAAAACAGCTTCATCGACGGCTTGGAGTCCTGGAAAGCGTCCTCCGACGCCTTGTTCCATCTCCTCCTCTCCTTCCTCCGCGCCATGCTCCCCGATAACGAGTCCGACACCTTGAAGCTCCCCAAGACCCTCCAGTCCCTCTTGATAACAAACTCATACCCTCCTAATGCCAATAACGACTCGCTCAAATCCATGATCACCATCCCCTGTGTCCTCGTCAAATCAACTAAACCGTCCTCCAACCCGTACGAACTCCTCAGCAAAGCCAGACACGTCCTCAGCTTCGACAAAAAAGACACCTTTCTCTCCATAGAAAACTACACCATCCTCAAGAACATTTTCCAAAAGAACTCCACCAACGAAATCGTCAATACCTTGACGGAAGAATCAAGAAGAGTGTTGTCGCGAATCACCGCCGAACCCATCCAGTCCGACTACGGCCTATACCCGGGTTGGTCCCAGTTCACCGGCCCGGTCGACCCCGACATCCCGTTGTTTTCCCAGATAACCATCCGCAACGTCACCCTCCAGGATTACTATATATGGACATGGCTCTCATCGATCGGGTCCGACCAATCCACCAGCAATAGAGGACTCTTTGGAAGATCGATGGTTGTTGAGGCCGGGTTGAAGGGATTCCAGAAGTGGTTGATAGTCACCGAACAAACGTTGTCTTCAGAAGACTACCTTACCCATTTCCGAACCCTTGCAGTCCCACCGCAAACGAGAAACCTATCTCTGGGTAGTGCACCCAAGGACAAGGAAGTGCCTCGCCCACCAGTCCCATCGAAGGACGACCGTGCATTGTTGCCAAATATCAAATTTGACGACTCCGACAACATCATGAACGGAATCGAAGCTTACCACTACGAAAGCCCCAGCCAAATAAAGGACGAAGAGATTTCTGACTACAGAAAGTACTTGGACTCATTGAACGATCTCCACGACGACGATTTAGCCCAAAGCTTACAACGATCAACTATCTCCAAGAATTCTTCTGGCCACAGAAGACCACCACCACCGATGGAACCGTCTCCACACCGCTCGCCAACGTTTTTGCCCGTCGAATCGCACACACACCCACGTAACTCGGCCCAGTCAGAACAGTTTTTGAGCGCAAGGGAATCGGTTTCGCCGGCCAAGAGCAACGATTTCTTTGCTCCAGGTTTCCAAGAACCGTTCGAGACCTATATTACACATTATGATAATTATGCCAGGGAACAGGAGGCTAAACCAGAAGATCCCTACGAAAACTACTACATTCCAGGCATAGCGGTCACCAAACAGGAAGAAGGAACGACAGCATACGTCCCTGGAGCAACCCATACTGTCCAGCAGCCTCACCTTGAGCCGAATACATCGCATTCACCTGTACATCCGTATCCATTGCCGCAAGAACACACAGCAATTCCTGTCTCGGCACCAGAACTTCCTCCAACTGCATCTTTGCAGCCGCCAGATCAGCCCGAAGGAGACTTTTCGTCGCCGGAACCTCAGTACGCAACAATGGCTGCACATGAAGAAGAGGAGGCCCGTCGTAAGAAGGAAGAGAGAAGAAAGAAGAGGAAAGAAAAGGAAAAGAAAAAGAAGGAACAGGAAGCTGCAGCTGCAGCAATGTTTTCTCTCCAATTTGGAATGCTTCCTCCGGGAGCACCTCCTATGATTCCTCCACTCAATGCAGATGGCAGCTTACCTCACGGCAGCTTACCTCCCATGCCTCCACCAGGATTCTTGCCCATGCCACCGACTTCTCCCGAGAAGAAATCAAAGGACAAAAAGAAGAAAAAGAAGGCGGCCGAAGAGAAACGGCCGGATAAGTCGCCGGTTCCGGTGCACTTAATACCGAAGATGGCTTTTGAAGCACCCGAAGAACCGAGTGCTGAGGTTGAACAATCGCTTCCTCTTCCTCAAGCCCGGCACCAAGATACCGTGGAACCTAGAGTGGCACCAGTATCGGCAACGAGAAGTCCCGTTCAGCCGCAACAACCACAAACACGGAGGAGTCCTGAAGCTATCCCACCACCACCAGCAGTGACATACAATCCTCAACCATCTCCACCGCCGCCGATCCAAAAGCCACAGCAGCTGCGGAAACTGCCCGTACACTCTGGCGAATACGACCATGAGTTGCCTGCAATTCCCGTGGTGCAGAAATCTGCGGTGAGACTGCCTCCAACTCACAGCCAACCGCAACTTCCTGCTGTTCCAGGGATACCGAAGTCCGCTCCAGCAGTGGCTACACCACCAGCTGCGATTTCATACTCGCCAGTTCCGCATGCTCCTCAACATCCAATGTATTCGCCGGTACCTTCCGCCAGCCACCAACCCAAATTTTCGCCCGTGCCACCTCCAGCTCCCGTACTTCCACCACCGGTGCGGATGTCGCCAACCCTCGACCCAGCAGAGAGCGCATCTCCTCCATCGAGAGTTTCTCCTCAGTTCCAGCAAGCGGCATATCTAAACCAGACACAAGATCCGTCTGCTGCAGCCCATCACCGGTCGGCTCCACATTTGCCCCAGCAACAGCACCAGGGCCAGCCACCGTCTGCTGCCACGAAACGGTTGTCGTATCCACCAGCGGGACATGGTCCTCATGCACCAGCGCCATATCAGGGCCATCCAGGTGCACCCGGTGTGCCCGGCACGCCTACGCAGGCACCACCGGCTCAGGGCCAACCACCAGGAGCAGCACCAGGAGCGGCACCAGGAGCGGCACCAGGAGCGGCACCAGCAGGATACCCACCCCAGCCATACTATCCACCAGCAGGATACCCTCCTCAAGGATACACCTCCCCACCGCCAGGACAACCGTATTACCCTCCACCGGGCCAACCGTACTACCCTCCACCGGGCCAGCATTATTATCCTCCGCCAGGACAACCATACTATCCACCTCCCGGCCAGCCGTACTACCCACCGCCAGGACAACCGTACTACCCACCACCGGGTGGCCCACGGCCCGCCCACCACCGGGCCCAGCCCAAGCCCACCACCAGCGACCTTGCCATGCGGAGCATGCCCAGTGCCGGCAGACACAACAAGAACAAGACCGCCAACCGTGCCAATCTCCGGGCAGCGTTCAATGGCGGCGAGTATGGGATCTAATTATTTATTTTGATCTTCATTGATCAATACACATGACAAAAACCAGGATATAAACTTGGACACTTGCAACAATCGAATATTCAATAAATCCAACGATAAAATCAACCATGAATAACCAGTACATAATGATATCAAGAATAATCAATAAATATCGATAAATATTTATATTTTAACTACAACAACCAGGCATTATTCAATAGATAGACAATACACATCATTACTATAACCAGTACGTATCAATAAATGATCACTGCCAGGAACATTACAATTGGAACAATAATCAATAATTAACACATAAAACTCTAATCAGTATTAAATCAATAAATTACAATAGCAAAAACAGTACACAATCAATCAATACAATCAATAACTTACCATCAATAACTTTACAAAAACTCGGAGAATTGTACACTGGCTGCAATAACCAATAACTTCTCAATCGAGAGATAATAACTATCATATAATTACAATAAATATCGGTCCATTCTAAGATAAACCATATTATATATTGATACTACATCAAAAACCAGCAATACATCTCCTACCTTTTCACGCCATAAACAACTATATCAAAAGATCAGAACTACCATGTAATCAATAAATATCAATACCAATAAATAATAAATAGAATAAATAGAATAAATAAACATCACCGATGTCACAATAAATAGTCGTTAGTATTCGGACAACCGCAACTTCTTGCCGATTTCCCTGACGGAGAACCCGCTGGCGTTTCTGTTGAGGAACGGAGGCTCAGGACTAGGACCACGAGACTTGATGTCGTCGTCGCCCATGTCGAAGTAGCCGTATCCTCCCAACAACGTCGATAAGTTGGACTGGGGTGCTGGCGAAACCACAGCCGGTCTGTATTCCTTGGGTTCTTCCGAAGCAGCCACGGCTGCGGCAGCGGCGGCAGCAGCAGCTGCAGCCACCTTCTTTTCCTGCTGGAGCTCGTTGAAGATGCGCTCGATCTCGTTAAGATAACTCTCCAACGTCACCAAGAATCTCGACGTCTGCCGATGTTTCGACGAGGCACAGATCGAGATCGAGTCGTCCTTGAGAATGTACCCGATCCCGAACCCGTGGGCAGACACCGGCCCGAAGCCAAAGAGCCGCAACGAAGGGTTCCCACAGTTGGACGTCGAGAGCACGGTGTTGTTCAACTTGTCCCAGCCCGGATCGGCAAAGATCTCCGGCAACTGGTTCAAGTCAAAGCCGTCCTTGGCACCGACCACCGTGTTGTCCGACAACGAGTCTTCGTCGTCCACAAGCGTCGCGATCGACGCCCGCTGTTCCTGGGCCGCCCAGTTGTCCATGGAAGTGGCCTTGTCGCCCAAGCTGCCGTCCACGTACCGTTTCCAGATACAGAAGAGGGCATAGAGGTGTCTGTCGACGCCCTTGCCGAGAGAACACCGTTTGGTCTGTTCCGAGTGTTTGGCGCAGGCATCGGTCAAGTACTTCAACTTGTCGCTGTTTGACACCAGCGAGTCAAAGAACTTACGCACAAACAAGTTGGATTCCTGGCTGACGGTCCGGATCGCCTCGGTTCTTCCGTGGAAGTACTGTTTGGTCATGGCGGGCTCGTATGTACACTCGACCTTGCCGTACAAGGCGTAGTAGGTGGCCTGGAACGCCATCTGGACGAACGCGTCGGGCGAGAACCGCATCTTTTTGATCTGGGACGAGCCAAAGTCCTTGAACTCCAAGTGTTTGAACTCGTTCTGGTTGATCAAGTCACTCAACCGCGTTTCGCCGAATCTCAACGAGAGCGACAAGTCCGGGGTCAAGTCCCATTCCAACTTGCGTGGAATGGTCACCAACGCCTCCAACTCCTCCTGGGAGCTCTCTGTCTCGTGGCCCTTGAGGTTGTCCTTCCATAACGAGGGCGCGTTGGTGTTGATGGACTGGGCAAACGACAAGATGGAGTCGGTGTAGATGTCGCTGACAAAGCGCAACACGGTGTGGCCGTCGACACCGGTGTGTTCGAAGTTGATGCCGGCTTTGCCGTTCTTGGTGATGATGATCTGGAGCTTGTCGTACCATCTGTTGGTGCAGGTTCCGACCTGGATCCCCTTGTCCAAGATGGACAATCCGCACAACATGTTCTTGGACAACTCGGACAAGTCGGTGATCTCGATGTCGTCCAAACACAAGATGAACAAGGCGGAGTCTATAATGGAGAGGATCTCCAGGTTGGTTTCGTTGCCTTGCATGTTGAAGCGGGCGTTGGCCCAGATGCGTCTGTTTTCGGTGGTCAACACGCCGAACGAGGACTTGGCCACGTCCATGGGGGAGGTGCTCAACGAGTCCTGGATGATGGAGGTGAAGTTGATCATCAACTCCAGTTCGGAGAGAATCAAGTTCTGGTTGGAGTCCATGACGTCGAACCAGTAGAACTGCGACTTCGACATGACGACGATGTGGTTGGAGGCCACGTCGGTCTGCATGATGCAGCCGTCGTTCAGGGGGATTCTGGAGGCGCCAAAGAGCTTGGAGTACTGGTACATGCAGAGGGGCTGGCCGTTGCGCAACACGTCTGCGGGCAAGGTTTCGTTCTTGAGGGCCTGGATGAACTTGAGCGACGAGAGCGTGAGCAGGGTGGCGCGTTTGACCTGGGGGTTGTACTGGTTGGACTCGTTGTTGAACGGGTCGTCTTCCAAGAGGAAGAACGGGTTGAGGTTCAACACGACGGGGCTGTCGTAGTTGAGGTAGGAGTCGTACCAGAACTGTTCGATGTAGGAGTTGCGGGTCTTGGCGTAGCTGCGCAACTCGGTGTCCAAGTACTTGCTGGTGGAGGACTTGAGGAAGCGGTGGACGGCGTCCACGGTGTGTTTGTGTTCGGACTCTGTCTGGAGGGGGCGCAACACCGAGAGGTAGTTGGTGCACGTTTCGGTCAAGTCGGGAATGGGCAAGCTCTGGAGGGTATCCTGGAAGCGGTAAGTCATGGTGGAGAGTGTGTAGTGTGTGGTGTGGTGGTACGTGGTGGTTATTACTAATGGCGGATGCGGAACCTTTTATACCCCGTCGACAAATCTGGGGTACAGAAAAATCACCTCTTTTTAGTGGGTGTGCGTAAACTCCGAGTGCGAGGGCTGAGATCCGGGGGTGCCACCAGTGCGGCGCGCGGTGCGGGCGCCCCCGGAACTGCCCGCCCCCAGAAATTTCGTGATTTCGGAGTTGCCAAAAGAGGGGCCGGTGTGGGGGTACTGCATCGGTTTAGCGGTGCGCCCACTATCCGCCCGTCCCTATTGGCCTGCGCCATTGCGTCATCCTGTCGCAGTGGTCTTGGGATTATTGGTTGGTGGTGAGTTAGTGCCAGGTGAGAGTGGTGTCTACTACTTACAGTGTTATCTAGTATTATCTCTTGCAGTGTTATCTACTACTTACAGTATTATCTATTGCAGTGTCCTGTCAGTATCCGGCAGCCTCGCCGCGCTTGCGCCAATAGTCACTCACGCCCTCGAGCCGGGCCCCGACGCGCTTAATCCCGTTCATGGCAGTGAGCGCTCCTGTCTCGGTAAAGTTGTGTCCCCGTTGTGCCAAGAGCTCGCTTAGTGACGCCCTGTCACCGTTGGCGCCGCCGCCGCCGCCATGTTCCTCGTTAAACACCGTCAAGTTCTCCACCATCACGTACTCGGGAATCAACTGGTGGTGCATCCGCGGAAACGCGATGGTGTCCAAGAGATCTTGCTGCCGGTAGTAAGTCCGGTACAACGCCTGGAGGATCGCCGTCGGGATCCGCGATCCGCCCGCGGCCCCAATCAAAAAGTCCGTCTGCTGGGTGTCGCTGTCCACCACAAACGTCGCGGCCGTCGACAGCATCGGTCTCTTGTATGCGGCGATGAAGTTGTAGATCGACGGCTTGAGCCCGAACGCGTTGCTGACGTTGGGCTGCGAAAAGTCGTCCATCTCGTTGTTCAAGATGATGCCGGTGTCGGGATCGAGCACCGTCGACCCAAACAACAAGTTGACCGTGGTGGTCATGCTGATCGAGTTGCTGTCCTTGTCGACGATGGAAAAGTGCGACGTGCCCTTGGGCTCCGTGAGCTCGAACTTGGGCCGGTAGTTGTGCCACTCGAACGTCTGGGTGTCCAGGTACTGGCCGTTCTCAAGCACACGTTCGATCCAGGCGTCGCCGGTGAACTTGTCCACCAACCGCTGCTTGAACGTGTGGTTGCCCTGGAAGTCGCCCAAGTTGGTGCGGACCGACGCCAACCACTTGAAACTCTCGATGAGCTTGTGGGTCTGCAACGCTTCGTCGTCGTCGGCACGGTACACGCGGTCAAAGAACTTGAGGCCCGCCGTGAGGGCCAAGCCCGACGACACGCCGCGCGTGGTGTACAACTGGTACGTCTTGTTGGACACCGTCAAGTTGACCGAGATCGGCGCCTCGACGTTGACGCGGTAGGCGCCAAAGTCCTGTGCCGTCACGACGCCGTGGAACTGCTGGGCCGTCCGCGCCAACTTGGAGGCGATGGGGCCCTCGGGGTCGTAGAACACGGCGCTCGACCCGTTGTTGGCGATGAGCTCGAGGGTGTCGGCGAGCTGAGGCCGTGTGACCCAGTCGCCCGCCGCAATGACGGAGCCGTCGTCGCGGTAGGCAAAGCGCCAGTTCTGTTTGATCTGCGGCACCTTCGAAAAGACGTTGGCGTCGGTTTTGTTCAACGCCGACGCCAACACCTCGGTGCACTCGAAGCCGTCGCGGTTCAACGCGATCACGGGCTCCACCAACTGTTTCCACGTGAGGTTGCCCGAGCCGTGGCGGTGGAACAACGTGTCCAAGCCCTTGAGCTCGCCGGGGACGGCGATGGCCAACCCGCCGACCTGGGCAAGCACGGGGTTTTTGGCGTACATGTGTTTGAACGCGCGGGCCGGCGCCATTTCGCGGGCGTCGATGCTGATGGTGTCGTGGGCGTGCTTGCTGAGGATGAAGGCGCCGCCGCCGATGCCGGACGAGTGGGAGTTGATGCTGCCGATGCAGAGCGCCACCGTGACGGCGGCGTCGGCGGCGTTGCCTCCCCGGCGCAAGATGTCGGTGCCGAGCGCCAGGCACCGCGGCACGTCGCTGGCGACCATGGCGTGGGTGCCGACGTGGCGGTGTTGTTGCGCCGGCAGGAGCGTGGGCTCGCCGATGTGGGTGTCGAGGGGGTCGTCGTGGGTGTGGAGGTGTTGTGTGGAGGCGTTTTGGACGGCAACGGCGCTGTACCAGGTGTCGATATCGGGGTGGTGGTGGTGGCTGCCAACGCCAACGGGCGCCAACGCGGCCAACTGGGACCACTGGGCCCAGCACATCACCAACACGGTGCCGGCGACGGCACAGTGGCGCCACCAGCGTCTTGTGGGCGTCACAGAGCGCTTTTCCGGGTGCTTCATGGAAAGAAACAGGTGTGCTTACTAAAAATGTGCGGCCCCATCTATGGCGTTTTAGCAGCAGCAGCCGCCGCCATAGTAAGCGTCAGCTATGACGGTGGAGGAGAGGGGGACGCAAGGTCACGTGGCGGGCCCTGATTGTTTTGCCGGATTGGGATTTTGGGATTTTCTTTTTGGGCATTTTGGCGCTGGGTTTTGGGGCCGTGCGCGGTGGCCGAAAGATAACGGCAAGATAACGCTACCGATTAAGGTTATGTTTCGCTGGGGCTTGGTGGGCGGTTCGGGGCCGGGGTTTAGGGCGTGGGGTCGGGCCGGGCTTTGGGCGGGGCCCTGGACGGGACAAACACGGAAGCATGTGGAGATGGTAGAGATAACCGGGATGTGGAGGTGTAGTCAGTAGACATTCTACAAACTTGTTCTCTTCTTTTTCTTCAATACTTTCTTCTTTCTTCTTTCTTTCTTCAACAACACTTTCTTCTCTTTTCTTCTCTTATCTTCTCCTTTCTTCTTCTCCTTTCTTCTTCTTCTTCCTTTCTTTCTTCTCTTGTTGCTTCTCAAATCAGGCAATCTTTCTCCTGCACACAGCCCACACCATAAACCCATCGCACCAGCCCCATCACCACACCCACACCAACCATGGCAGACGAAGCGTCGCTCAACGAACGGCCCACCGCCCAAGACATGGACGAGGACGAGAAGTTGCTCAACAACATCCTCCCGTCCTACCACATGTACCAGTCCACCATCTCCAAGAACTTGACCCCGTCCACCGAAAACTTCAAGGTCGATCCGCCCATGTACGAGATGACCCCCGTCAATTCCACGGCCACCACGC
Source organism: Teunomyces kruisii (assembly GCA_003706535.2). NCBI lineage: Eukaryota > Fungi > Ascomycota > Pichiomycetes > Serinales > Debaryomycetaceae > Teunomyces > Teunomyces kruisii. Next base: position 101,252 of record PPLR02000037.1, on the reverse strand, counting down.
CGTCGTTCATGTTGTCCGCCGTCCAGTCGCCGTCCGACGAGTACGCGCACGTGTTGGTCGACGGCTTCCCGTTCCCGGCCGCCGAACACGAGCAAGAAAACACCACCTTCAACGACGCCAACGCCGAGATCTGGGAAAACACCATCTTGGCCAACGTCCACAAGCTCCCGAACTTGACCAAGCACCACAACGCCACGCTGCAGGACTTGGAGATCCAGATCCACGTCACCAAGAACGTGTGCCAGAAGGGCGTCAAGCCCACCATCATCGACCCGTCCAAGTTGGAGTTCCGCCAGGGCGACTTTGTCCACGGCTTCGTCACCATCGTCAACAAGTCCGCGGTGCCCATCACCTTCGACATGGTGTACGTGGTGTTTGAGGGAACGTTGACCGTGTTGGAGAACAGCAGGGGCTTCATCGACAACGACAAGCCCATCACCGTCTACAAGTTCCTCAACATGTTGGACTTGTTTGCGTCGTGGTCCTACGCCAACATCGACCGCTTGGTCACCGACAATGGCGATCCCCACGACTGGTGCGACGGAGAAACCGATCCCTACGACAACACCGTGCTTTCCATCGACGTCAAGCGGCTCTTCAAGCCCGGCGTCATCTACAAGCGCTACTTCACCTTCAGGGTGCCCGAGAAGTTGTTGGACGACGTGTGTGAGTTCCACAACCTCACCAAACACACCGACGTGCCGCCCAGCCTCGGAGTCCCGCGCAACATGCCGCCGCTGATGATGCTCGCCAACAAGGACTCGCAGATCCGCGACTTGTCGTTCATCGACACCGCCATCAACTACAGCGTCGACGCCAGGGTCATCGGCAGGGCGTCCGACTACAACTACGCCACCGACAACGACCAGTACGTCATTGCCCAGGAAGCCATGTGTCCGCTCCGCATCATTCCCATGGCACACCCGGAAGCGTACTACAACCGCACCCGGATCTTGCAGGACTCGATGCTCTTCTACAAGGCGTTCGTGGACTCCGTCAAGGAGAAGATCGCCATGGGCCGTGACTTGCTCAACCTTCCAGCGGGCCAGCGGAGCGACTTCCTAGCGCTTCTGCCCGCGGTGTCCCGCGACTCCCAGTCGCACGCGTCCAAGCTCCGCCAGTTGTACGACGTCGCCGGAACCACCATCAAACGCAACTTCCGCAACAGCCGCAAGCTCGACGACCACGACAACATGTACCAGTGCATGGTGCCGTACAAGAAGAAGTCGCTCACGGGGCTGTCGAAGATCCTCGGCATCGTGTCGCTCTCGACCCCCAAGGAAGAGTACCGTGCGTTCTACACGCCGCCGGTCAAGTACCGGTCGAAGCGCCACCGCCAGCACAGCACCGAGCTCACGGTGCCGATCGAGCTCTCGTACTTTGTCGAAAACAGCAGCGCCGGTGGCGGCGGCAAGCAGACCATGCCCGAGATCAAGAGCGTCACCACCGAGTTGGTGGTGCTCACGGTGCGGTCCAAGAAGCACTTTATCCCGGTCGAGTTCAACCACGACATGTGTTTCCGGGACCAGGAGATCGACCCGAAGAAGGAGCTTGCCAACTTCGACGTGCTTGTGGTGAAGCAGTTCCACGACTACCTCCAGGAGATCACGCGGTTGATCCAGACGCTCGGCAACGACTTGATGAAGGTGGAGTCGCAGCTCTACAAGGATGTCAAGTGTTTGGCGGCGCTCCAGACCAAGTACATCAACCTCTTGGTGCTGGACTCCGACACCAAGTACTACACCAAGAGTGCCAGCGGCACCGGCATGCACACGTCGCTCAAGACGGTGCCGTGGGACCACGAGTCGGTGCACGGCGGCGCCGACGGGTTGTACACGAAGAAGTTCGAGCTCAGCTTCAGTCTCGAGGACTGCCACCTCAAGGGCTCCGACAAGAACAAGGGCTTCGACTACCTCACGTTGGTGCCGAGTTTCCAGACGTGCTTGATGGCACGGATGTATTATATCAAGATCACGGTCAAGTTGGCGACGGGCGAGCCGTTGGTGGTGAATGTGCCGTTGACGATTGAGCGGTGAATGGAGAAACACAAAGAAAGAAAGAGAAAGAAAGAGAAAGAAAGAGAAAGAAAGAGAAAGAAAGAAACAGAGAGAGAACACATCTACAATGAACTACAAGATATAAGGCACCTGAACCGTAGAACAGGTCACATGACATCACATGACGGTTTTGGTTTCTGTCGCGCGAGTCGCACAGCTCACACGGCGCGACATTTCAGCAGCGCGAACATCGGACAAGATTCAACACGACATTCTCTGTTCTTCTTCCGACGACAGCACTCACCCAAAGGATCAACACCATCACCATCACCTTCACCTTCACCAGCACCAGAACCAGCACTAACTTCATCTTAACCACCACACCACCACAACTTCACCTTCACCCCTCATAGATATGTAAATAGACAACCAACCAATCATCCCGTAGATGCCACCAGGGTGACACAACGGCGGCGCGCGCGGCACCACAAGGCTGCAAAATGTCTGGCGTGTCCTGCACACAGCCCCCCCGCTCTTTCCTCTAGCCACGAACCGCCCACCACCAGCACCCACTCAAACACACGGCACCAGCAGCTGTTTCCTCCCACCCTGCACAGCCATAGCACAACCGTGGGCCCCACACACACCCCAGCAATGGACCAGGACAAAAACATCTACAACCTCCGGCTCTCGTCGCTCGGGATCAGTCCCCAGGACCCACACCCGTTGGCGGCCTACGACGACAACAACACGCCGCCACCGCCGCCCACGGCCCACGAAGACGACTCCGGCTTGATCCTCAACATCCTCCCGTCCTACCTGATGTACCAGGAAACCATCTCTAAACACTTGACACCCACACGCGAAGAAATCAGAACCCAGCCGCCCAGCTACGAAGTCACCCCGCTGGCCACGCCCCAGTTGACGCCCCAGACCTCCAACGCCAGCACCGACTACTTCGGCGGCACCGCGTCGTTGCCAACATCTCCCGGTGCCGACAACTCCGCCGCCGCGTTCACTTTTGGCGACGCCGCCCACGAAGAAAGCTCCACCTCGTGGGAAGACACCATCTTGGCCAACGTCCACAAGCTCAAACGCTTGACGTCCATCAACAAGGAGCTCTCCAAGTCCCTCAACATCCAGATCGTCCTCACCAAGCTGGTGGGCCAGATCGGCGTCAAGCCCACCGTCATCGACCCGCTCAAGGTCGAGCTCTTTCAAGGCTCGTACATCTTTGGCCACATCCTCGTCGAAAACAAAACCAAGCAACAGATCCCGTTCGACATGTTCTCGGCAGTATTGGAGGGCTCCGTCACCTTTGGCAACAACAACAGCACCTTGGTCCAGCCGCCAACACGCATCGTCCGCTTCCTCACCATGTTCGACTTCAACGCAAGCTGGAACCCGGCGTTTCTCGACCGCTTGGCCACCGACCACAACAACCCCCACTCGTACGTCGACGAAATCGACCCCATGGACGGCACCCACGTCAGCTTCAACCGCGAAAAGGTGTTGGAGCCGGGCGTCACCTACAAAAAGTTCTTCACGTTCAGGCTCCCCGAGAAAATGTTGGAATGCACCTGCGACCACGGCTTGGTCAAACACCTCCAGTTGCCGCCGACGCTTGGGGTCTCCAAGAACGAGGTCATCACCAACTTGAGACAGAAATGGAAGGACGGCGGCGACGTCGACCTCGCGTCGCCCAAGCCCGAAGACCACACAAGACTCCATGACCGTGGCACCACTGGCAAACCACGCTACGCTTCCATAACCAACGACTTTGCGTTTGGCGACGCCGCTATCGACTACAGCATAAGTGCCCGGATCATTGGCCGGGCTTCCGACTACCAGCACTTACTCGTCAAGAGTGCGGTGCCCAACCCTCGCGGAGACGAATACGTGGTTGCCAACGAAGACTTCTGTTACTTGCGGGTGGTGGCCACCATGAACAGTGTGTTTGAGCTCAACCGGTCCATGATCAACCAGGAAGCGCGCTTGATGTATGCCAACATGGTCAACCGTATCAAGGAGACGTTGTCCCACGGGCGTGATCTCGTCCAGAACCCGCAGTCTGAATTGTCGTCGTCGTCGTCCAACAATGCATTACACCCCACCGCCAGTTATACCGAGTTGGCCAAGATGGAACGCAAGTACACCAAAACCACCAAGCCCCACCGGTCGGCCGAGAACATCTACGAAGTGTTTTTGCCGTACAAGAAGAAGTCAGTGTTTGGGTCGTCGAAGGTGATAGGATTAACGGCCTTTTCAACGCCAGTGACGGAGTATAGAGTTGATTACGTGCCGCTGCTGGTGTATGCACAAACGGGCCATGTGGTGCCCCAGACCAAGATCCAAGTCCCCGTCGACATCTCGTTCATCTTTTCCGACAAGAACGGCGTGATATTGCCGGACTTCAAGAAAGTGTCGGTGGAGTTGATCTCGTTGACAATCAAGTCGAAGCATTTGCAGATTCCGGTGGTGTTCCATCCGGAGATGTTGTTTGAGAACAAGACGCGAGGGTCGGACAACTTTGATCTCACGACGATCAAAACGTTCCAGAAGTATGCCGTGGAGTTGTCACGGTTGATCAAGGAGGTGGGGACCGAGGCGCTCGACCTCGACAAGGAACTTATCCAGGACGTCAAGTGTCTTGCCAACCTCGCGGCCAAGTACGACCATCTCAAGATCGCCAAGACTACCATACAGGCTGTGGGGTCTGAGCAAAAGTATTTGCAGTTGTCGTCGATACCGTGGGAGCTGGAGACCATCAGCAGCTCGCACGAGGACGAACAGATTCGCTACTACAAGAAGTTGTTGCTCAACATCGATATCCGCGATGCGCTCACCAGTGCATCGGTGCCGGACGAGTTCTGTTTGGTGCCGGACTTCCAGTCGTGCTTGATTGCCCGACTCTACTACTTGAAGATCAACTTGAAGTCGCCCAACGGCGACAAGCTTGCATTACGGGTGCCGGTGGTTCTCCAACGCCAGGCCCACTAGATAGATACAGAAAAAGATACAGAGCAAAAGATACAGAGCAAAAGAGCCAGGATATAAGAAGTAAGATGTGGCAAGTGGTGTTTACAAGTGTCTACGAAATCTAGATCCGTACAACTTGTCTATGTCTACTTGTAGTTCCACAAATGTCTCGATGTCTGGTGAAAAACGCGACATCTGAAAAATTATCAACTAACCAAACCATGTCAGACATCGAGGCCGAATTCGAAAGCGCATACACCGAATGGGACAAGCGCCGGTACGTGCCCAAGGCCGGCGAGCCCGAGTTGCCGCCGCAACTCTCAGACCTTGTGGAGAAGTCCACGGAAGACGTGATGAAGGAGTTGAACCGGATGCCGTTTTTCATGACCGAGCTCGATGAGACCGATGGCGACGGCGGCGAAAACACCAACTTGGAGGCGCTCAAGTCGTTGGCGTACGATGGTGAGCCCGACGAGATTGCTACCAACTTTAAAAACCAGGGCAACGACGCCTACAAGACGAAACAGTACCAGATCGCCGTCGAGTACTACACCAAGGGGTTGGAGATGGAGTGCCAGGACTCGGCCATCACGGCCGCGCTCTACTTGAACCGTGCAGCCTGCAATCTTGAGCTCAAGAACTACCGGAGATGTATCGAGGACTGCAAGAAGGTGTTGCAGTTGGACGAACGCAACGTCAAGGCGTGCTTCCGGACCGCCAAGGCGTTGTTTGCCGTCGACCGCTACGACGAAGCGGTGCTGGTGTTGGAATACGCCGCCGGTATCGATGCTGCCAACGCTGAAGTGGCCCGGCTCTTGCAACAGGTCACGGCCAAGAAGGTGGCCGTCGAAAACGCCGCCAGACTCAAGCAGAAACAGGACGAAGAACGCAAAATGAAACAGTCTATCTTGCAGAACTCCATCCAGTTGAGACACTACACCATCGTCAAGTCGTCCAAGCCGGCAGAACTCTTGGAAGACGCCACTTTGCGCTTGGAAGACCCCCTCGACTACGAATCGCAGTTGATCTTTCCAGCCATGGTGTTGTACCCCACCATCGACGAGTTTGACTACATAGCCGAGGTCAGCGAGTTGACCACGCCATTGGAGATCTTGGAGATGTTGCTCGACCGTCCACGCGAATGGTTCGAAGACCCCAAGCACCACAACTTCTCGGTCAAGAAGTTGGAGGTATACATGGAAACAGAGTCGGGCGGCCTCATCAAGGTCGGCAAGAAGATCGCCATCAACAACGCTTTGATGGCAGACAAGCCCCGGGCGCCGTTGTTCGACAACGGCTTGAGGTTGTACGTAGTTCCCAAGGCAGACTCGCCCCAATGGTTGTCCACCTGGAAGAAGGAAATCGCCTTATCCAAAAGAGCATAACCCTCCCCCCTTAGCATCCTGGCTTGTTCCCCAGTATTTCATACATGTACATTATTAATCCTTATATCCCATATCCAAAGCATACTGCTTCTCTTCTCTCTGGCGTACTTTTTCGTTATGTGTCATTACTGGCGATTCGCCTCCGCGCTGCCTCGACGTATGTGAGTCAAAGATCTCCTCGATGTTCAACTTGGGCACTTCGCCAAACACCGACGCCGGATTCACGTCGCGGTTCTTCATGAGAATCCGGTGTAGCTCCGGTGTGTGGCCCCAACTCTGGAGCACCTTCTGGTGGTTGGTACCGTTATCTTCTTCGTCGGTATGGATGTCTGGCAAGCTCTCGGGAGTGTACTGTTCTTCAGAAGCCTCTTTGCTGAACGGACTCTTGGTTCCTGATGCACGCATCGTCTTTTTGCCCAAGATTCGACTCCGGTCGGTTCTCACGGGAGTAACTTCCTCCTTGTTGGTCCTGCGCCGCTTGACGGATTCGCCTGTCCGGTCGAAATTCCCCCGTGCTGCCTCTGGTAACGCAACCGCGTTCCCGGTCTTCCGGGTAATATCCCGCTTGACAGACCTGATGGGTTTCTCGGTCTTGTCTTTAGAGTCCAACGTTTTCCGGCCGTCCAACTTCAGCCCCGGTTTTAGCTCTAGCTTATGATTCATCGAGATCAAGATCTTCTGTTTGGGCTTCTGGGCTGCAGCTTCGCTCCGTTCGGCCATCATAGACTTCTTCTTTAGAGTAGGTATAAATGTTGCATCGAGCTTCTGGGTGTTTCGAGATTCGACCTCCTCCGCACGTTTCTTGATGGGCGACGGAACCTTGGTAGAATCCTTGCCTGGTGTAAAATGCAATGACTTGTTTAGCTGGGTATTGTGGGTTGGAATGAGCGTTGTGGTGAGAAATTTGTTCTTGGTATTCATATCTGACCGCTTCCCGATCTTATCCGAAGCTCTCTTGGCCGCAGAGGTCGATGTGGGGGCTGTGAGGCGCTCAATCATTGTGTCTTCCTTCTCCTTCGAGAGTCCAGCTGCAATCAGTTGCACGGGCGAAAGGCCAAGTGGCGAGCGGGTGGGAGACTTGCTCTGTACCGGTGACCTGTGCCTTGTAGGTGATTTGCTTTTGGGAGGCGAAGTATAGCGAAGTGGAGACCTGTTTCTTGTTGCTGATCTGACCACAGTTCTCGAAACAGAAACAGAAGCGTTTTTCAGATACGAGGACGGTTTTGGCGAAGACTTTTCCTTGGTGGGTGTAGAGCTAGAAGGTACTTTCCTTGCTGTAGATGTTGCTGGAGTGGGTAGCTTGTTCAGCTTGGGTATATGGGACCGGATGGTTTCAGTAGACGGCTCGGTTTTAATCGTTGGTTCTTCTTGGGGAGACTGTGATTTTGGTGGCCCCTGATCATGGCTGATGAACTTGGATTCAAAGGGTGATGGTTTGTCGGGATATGTTTTCTTGTTCCGGGGTAGTATCACGGGAGACAACTCGAAATTGGTATTCTTTTTGGACGCAGGCTCGTGTCTCGAGGCGATGTCGAGTTGTTCAAACACTCTCAGCGACCGGCTCTTTACGATCGGTTTGTTGCTGGCAGCAATGGTGATGGGTTCTCGTGAAGGTAAAGATACGAATATGGATGCACGTTTCGGGGTCTTTTGGAACGATTTCCTTGCAGGAGCCGTTTCTGGCTCTGACTTCTTGGTGACGTTGGCATCTTCGTGTTCGGAAACCTTCGAGGTGTAGTTGCTGCTTCTTGAGGCCGTCTTTCCGGCGATGCTCTTTCGTATGGCGGTGCTGATTGCCTGGAAAGAGTCGTCCAAATTCAGGTCTACCGACGGCGACGTCTTCTTCTTGTTCAACTGGTTGCCGTTGTTGGGGTTTATCGTGTTTGCAATCGGTATGAATGAAAAGTCGATATTGGGCGATGTGGTAGGGTTCGGTTTGGGCGGACTCGATTCTTTGAGGGGAGACGGCGTTATGGGCATCGATATAGGCATGCCTGGGGCCGGACTGTGTGAGGTACGCTTGGAAGTGTTGGTATAGTTGTATTGGGGCAGGCTGTCGAGGATGGGAGAGACGTAGGTGAAATTGGCGGTGCGGTCGACTGGAAGCGGTTTCGTCGTGGATATCGCCGGCGGTGGATTCGTGTAGTCATCAGCAAGCGTTCCCGTTTCCATTCCCTGCAAGACTTTCGCCATAAACACGTTCATTTCGTTGTAGCTCTCCTTGAGGCTGTGGAACACCTGCTCGTTGTGGGTGAGCACCTCGTCGTTGATGGTGGCCAACTCGTGCGCCACCCACTTGGATGTGCCCGGAACCAAGTCGTTGCGCTTCTTGGTGGCGTTGAGGGCCCAGAACGAGCTCATTGCCGGCAGAATTGGGGGGGCGGTGGTGGTGGGGTTTATATACGTAGTGGATTTACAGCGCCAGCCGCGTTTGGGAGGTTCGCGAAAGAAAATGTGCGTCTCAAGAATTGGGTGGGTGGGGAGTGCAGACAGTTCGGGGTCCTAACCTTCCATCCCTCCATCAGTCACCAAACGTGGCAGTCCGGCGGTATTGGGCGTCAGAGTATTGGTAACATGGCCATAATTAAGCACCAGAAATGTTGGGGACCAAATAAGGCGTTTTTGTGCCGAGGTTTTCTCCTCCCCCACCACACCCCGTAGACTAGATTTATTGGCTGGTTTTATTTTGCAACACTTGCCTCACTCAAAATTTCAGGATTTTGACAGGGTTCTCCACAAACGTTTCTGACAAATCATTATTTCCCCCGCCACCACCATCACCACACCATGAAACTCCTTGACAACAACAGACGTGGCAAAACGCGACCTCCTCTAGTCAGACACCAGACCATGCCGTCGCCATCCAACACCCTCCATCCGCTCGAGTCGCCCGCCTACGAAGACGTGCCCATATGGAACATCCTTCCGTCGTACCAGCTCTACCAGTCGACCTTCTCGAAAAACGTGCTCCCCAGCAACGAAGATCCCCAGTATGATCCCCCTACATACGACTCGACGTCTCCCCAGGCGTCGCAGCCCGCAGAAAACGGCTACTTTCCCCCGATGGACGCTGTCTCTCCTCCACCACCACCACCACCACCTCCTCCTCCTCTACCGATGCCTGTGCCGCAAATGGGCGTTGATGACACGTTCACACGATGGGGCAACACCATCTTGGGCAACACACATAAGCTCAAGCAACTTGCCGACTTCAGTCCCACCGTGGCCCTGAAACTCAAGATCGATATCCAGTTGACCAACGGCAGGGGCCTGCCTGGAGCACGCCCCGTCGTCATCGACCCACAGTCTATCGAACTCAAGCAAGGCGATACGTTCTACGGATACGTCACCGTGACCAACGAGTCGGAGAAACCGTTTGCATTTGATATGTTTTCCGTGGTGTTTGAAGGCCGCATCTCGGTCATGGGAGATACTGCCGAAAACGGTAAGAAACCGTTGGTCTTCTACAAGTTCTTGAACATGTTTGACTACAATGCATCGTGGACTCCCGCTGTGATTGACCCCGAGGTCGACGGCACCTTTGACCCCGTCGATAACAGCTGGCTCCAGTTCCCCATGGAAAAGTCATTTGCGCCCCACGTCACCTACAAAAAGTACTTTTCGTTCAGGCTTCCAGAAAAGCTCTTGGAATGTGCATGCGACCCCCACATCCTTGTGGACCATTGTGAGATGTTGCCTACGATTGGGATTGCCAGGGACCAGTTCCTTCGAAATCTCCGCAAATTGCGAGAACGCAACCGCCCGGCGTCACCCATTCCTACACGCCCCAAGACCCCGGAGATCACAAAAGCATCATTGAGACCTCCTAGTCCCAGTCTCCCTTTGAAACGCCGTCCCATAGGGCAAGAAAAGAGAATCAAAGACTTTTCCTTTCCCGACACAGCCGTCACTTACAGTGTCGAAGCACGCGTAGTTGGAAAGTACTCCGACTATGCCCTGCTTGTTGGAAACGACGAATATATTATTGTCAAAGACTCAAGCTGTTTCATTAGATGTGTACCCAAGGAACGGATCCCGTCTGATGTCCGCAGCCAAGTTGTTGATCCCGAACTGCATTCAACTTACCGAAACCTCGTTTCTAGGGTCAGGCAAAAGATAGATCTAGGAAAAGAATTGTTAGACAGCGGAGGCACTCTGGCGGAGACGACCAAGGTTCTGTCTACGCTAACCACGATCGCAAAGAGCAGACAGTTGTACCACCAATCACTGTCTGACGGTGATTTACACAACAGAACCCCCCACATTGATGACGACTTTTACGAAATCTACTACCCATACAAGAAGAAGACTTTGACTGCTCCACCCAAGATTATGGGCCTCATTGGAATCACGACGCCCCGCGAAGTGTATCGCGTTGGTTACCGTACACCAAGCAAGTTTCTGAGTAATGTGGTCCACCGAGGAGATTCCCTGGTAACGATACCCATTACTATGCTGATGGAGTTCAACGCCACGGCTAAGAACCAACGGCCTTCTGAAATAAAATCTGCCTCGGCCGAATTGGTATGTGTAACGTGGAGATCGCGCAAGTATCCCATTGCCATCACCATACCAAACGATTTGATCTTCCAAAACAAGAATACAGAAAGGGATAACTTGGAGGGGTACGTTATTGAGCCATTCAAGAAGCATTTGGCCGAATTGACGAGCTTGGTCCGCAAACTCAGCCATGAAGTATTGAGTGTCGACAACCAACTTATTATGGATATGAAGAGCTTGGCCGAGTTATCGACCAAGTACAATACTTTCCGGGCCGAAGACGTCATTCTTGATCAGTTCTCGGCCGACTGGGCGAGTCCAGCACAGAACCAGTTTGTCAAGGATATTGAAGTTAAGGTCAATCTTGCCAGTATCTTGACGAAGGAGGCCCTCAGTGTCGAAGATCTGCAGTGCGAGGCGTATGCATTTGTTCCCAACTTCCAGAGTTGTATTATTGGACGGAGTTACTACTTGAATGTCACGCTCAGACTCCATAACGCCGATCCAGTAACCATTAAGGTTCCGCTTCGAATTGAGAAGTGATGACCAGATGGACAATGGCGCTGGTACCAGTCAATTCTTTTACATCAAAGCATTAATCAGTATGAATTTGCATATATAAGTATAACTAGGAGTAGCCTGAATTCTAAAGGGTTAGGATAATGAAACAATAACTTGATTAAACCCCTAGTGTAACACCATGAGAACTTGCGATAATATATTGCTCTATTCACCTGAACATACCTTCTGAACAGCCACGGTTGTAAGAAGTAAATTTGGCATCCCAGTATTGCACAGTCTCATTGGTATGGCCCAGTGCTCACGGATTTCCAAAACAATCAGTTCGTACAAATCTGTATATGATTATCATTTCAAATCTTCAACTTCAAATACTCGATAAGTTTCCTGTTGTAATTACATAAAATTTCCCCTTCCCGTTTTATCAGTTTTTAACGTAATACCAATTCCAAACACAAAAATGGCTCTGTGTCTTCGATGTAGTCCACATGATATAAAAAAGAACTCCTGCCACGATTTATGTATCCTATGCGATCATCAACAAACACAATATATTGGATCCCTGTAAATTGCAACACACCACTAAATTATCTTCACACGATCACGATATTTTTCTAGATTAACCGTACCATGAAAACCTTCAAATGGGATTACCACAGTGGGTTAGACGTCCAGGTATATTTCTGTGCTGGTATGAATACGCTGTCGTTCACACAATCAATATATTCCCCCCTCTCTCATCCGCACTTGATAGTGTTGTATAACCAGACTGCTCGAGAAGTTACAGGTCATATTACTTGTTTTTTTCATATTGATAATTAGGGGTAATTTTTGTCCTTGCTTTGAGGTTAGAGTGTGTTGAGTCTTGTCAGACTGATATGCCATCCTTTACCCGTGTCACTGTCAACGCTTAACTGCTGATTAACTGGTTATGATTGACAAGCTTGTAGCATTGACCAATTTTGAACTGGCAAAACATAAGTTCAAACTTGTTTTCTAACACCGGTGCCATATTTCTGTCACTGTCTATTTGGGTAACATGTCATTTTACACTCACAGACTGAAAAGGTCTTTAGACGTACAAATAACCCGATTCCTGTAGACGATAAATGCCGGTTGCTTTTAACCACAATCTGGCCAAACGGGAGTGTTAAATAAACGTACAGGAGCTAATATGGATGCGGAAGCCCGATGAGTTTACTACTCACAATGAAATACAGTTACCGCCACAAAATAAGGATCAACTATCCCATTTTCTTTTGCTGACACCTCGTTGCAATAAAATTTTCTTTAGCACCTTTATTTGGTTCAACAATTTTTAATCCAGTAACTTGCCCAATTTCAAACCTGGTACAGAACATCACCTTTTATTCGAGAGCAGTAGAACACTAGAGGAACACCAAGATATATAAGAGCACACAAACGGCCACGTATGTAATCACATAATCTAGATATTCATATTTGGAAATAATCGACACTTTTTGTTTACATCTTGGCTGTTTCCTATCTCACTGACACTTGTCCAATTTTACCATGAAGGTATTTAAGATGATTATACGTGCAATCTTTTGGATAACAAACCTACGATAGATTTGTTGTAATACTAAATAGCTTCTAAATTCTTCTTGAGACTTTAAGTTACCACATTCTTACCATACTTACCATATTCCATAACCCGGACGTCCTCTCAATTTTGGGCCACTGAATATGTTACAAATTCGCTGTTTTGAGACTCTGTATGGGGGTTGCAAATTGGAATCAATATTGACCAATTTCATTAAAAAAGAAAATCGCATCAGTCTTTTCTTGTTAGCGATACAGACTAAGCTTCAGGTGGAGAGAATAAATAGATCGCAGGATAAGTTCAACATCATAAAGGGTTTAGACTACCTATAGATTTTTCAATTCCAAAATATTGATAATTATTACACAAACAACATAGTTTAACAACTGAAATAGACTAGTCAATTTAGAACCTACAGAGTATCATTTGGTACACTTTTTTCCCAGATAAATGTGTTCAGAATTTTGATAATAGTATACAACAAACCTAACGGAGGTCCTAACGGAGGTCATTAGTCACAATAGTTTCTTTGTGGTTTACTTCGGTAACAATCTAGTAACAGACGGTAGCTTATTCCTCTTCTCTCTTGCATGTATTTATGCTAACGGTATATCATCATCACATTACTTTGATTGTCATCTAAGGAAAACTACTTTAGATTATGATACAGTTCAGCCAGAAATACAAACCTTACTAAACTCTCCAAAGTAACTTACTGAATTAACCAACATTAGTTAGATCACACACTACACCAAAAGAAGCCATAGTATCAAAAGGTTGCCCGTGGAAGCTTCATTTTACAATTTCAATCACAGTTACTCCTTTGGTTACATTGTTTTAGGATTGGCAGGACTTCATTTGAGACACCGCTCAACATACTTGAATTCTTTTGATCCAAGAGATAAATTTATTCATACCAATAAGATGCAAGTGGATGAAAATAAAAGATTATTTCGCACATGACCCGACCACTCAAAAAACACTAATAGCACTTTCTTGTGGCTGATATACTCAATTCCAATCGAGCCCATGCTTATTTCTCATAACATATTTGTCTTCAAAATTTTATTGATAAAAAACTTGAAGAGAATCGCTTCATAAAAATAAAATAGAATAAAATTACAAACAGAAATATATTAAACACTTATTCGCGCACCACGACTAGAAAAACATGGCGATTGCAGCAATAACGACAGAACCGACCCATTCGACAGACTTGGAATCAGCGGCACCAGAAGAAGTGACAATGACTGAAGATCCTAGCAAAGTGCCAGTTGAGGAAGCGGTCACGGCAGACAGTTCAGCTGCCTTGGAGGTTTGAGATCCAGCAGTCTTAGTTTCTGCGGAAGCATTGATATTACTTTGAGACCCAGTGGTCTTGGCAAAAGTGCCAGTCTTAGTATTAGCTGGGGAAGTGGCCTTGGAGTCTCCACTGCTGACATCCTCCTCTGTAGAGGAAAGTGGACAGTAAGTGGTATAAGTAGTAGTGTCGGAAGTAACTGTTACAACCCCAGTGGTGACAACCTTTTCAGTACATTTGTGATCGGAACAAGAAGTAATGGTAACAACTGTGGTGGCTGGAACTGTAACAGTACTGGTAACATTACCACTATCAGATGTTGAAGAACTTGGGTCAGCGGAAGCACTTGGGTCAACGGAAGTGGTTTTGTTACGGAAAACCGAAGAACTTGCGTCAACTGAAGTAGTTTTAGGGCCGGAGGAAGAAGAGCTTGGGTCAGCAGAAGTGGTTACGTTGTGGGAAACGGAATAGCTCGGGTCAGCAGAGGCAGACGAAGATGAAGCTGAAGACGATGGCGCCTTGGAGGATGGTGCAGACGTTGATGGAACTGACGATGAAGCCTTGGAGGATGGTGCAGACGTCGATGGAACTGACGACGAAGCATTGGAGGATGGTGCGGATGATGGACCTGACGACGTTGGTGTGACGGAAGATGCTACAGCTGTTCTTGCTGCTGCGCTTGCCAACAAAGTGGAGTCACTGGCTGGAATCATCCAGTATGGCTCGTAAACACCTGCGGACGAACATAAGGATACAGCCGACGACGTGAATGATACAACTTCCAGTCCAGAGCATGCAGATGCTACACAGTCAGCAACGCCTCCACCGAACTGTGGCATAACACACAAACATCCAGTGTCCCAGTATGGGCATGGTGTGTTTCCAGTGGACTTCTTTTCCATAAGACAGCTCTGGGCACATGGTGCAACACCAGCGTAAAGCTTGTCAGCAAAACCATTGATGGAAGCAGTCTTAGGCACGGTTGGGTAGGTGGCATATGGGTTGGTGGTGCTCAGAGTAGTGGTTGGGGTTGCCGAAGTAACAATAACCGTAGACACGGTGGTAGCAGCAGCAGCAACAGACAAAGCTGAATACTCAACATCGTCGATATTGTAGTAAGGCGGAGAGGCTAACGCAACAGAACAAACCGATTGTACATCAGTCGTGAAATGATCAACGGCACTTCCATAACAGTTGTTGGCGACACATATAGCCAAGGTATCAGGGTAATCTCCTAAGAAGCTTTCACACAAACAGCCGGTGTCCGTGTATTGACACAAAGAACTGAGAGAGGCATTGACCGAAAGGAGACAGCTCTGGACACAAGGCGAAGATTCGTCGTATATGAAGTCAGCAATCCCGTTAATCGAAGCAGTCGTAGGCTTTGTATAGTCCGAAGTAGTGGTCTTAGACGTAGTTGGAGGCAGAGTAAGTGTTGCCGATGAAGCCTTGGATGATGGTGCGGATGATGGACCTGACGACGTTGGTGTGACGGAAGATGCTACAGCTGTTCTTGCTGCTGCGCTTGCCAACAAAGTGGAGTCACTGGCTGGGATTATCCAGTATGGCTCGTAAACACCTGCCGACGAACATAAAGATACAGCCGACGACGTAAATGATACAACTTCCAGGCCAGAACATGCAGATGCTACACAGTCAGCAACTCCTCCACCAAACTGTGGCATAACACACAAACAGCCAGTGTCCCAGTATGGGCATGGTGTGTTTCCAGTGGACTTCTTTTCCATAAGACAGCTCTGGGCACATGGTGCAACACCAGCGTAAAGCTTGTCAGCAAAACCATTGATGGAAGCAGTCTTTGGCACAGTTGGGTAGGTGGCATATGGGTTGGTGGTGCTCAGCGTAGTCTTTGGAGCTGCAGAAGACGTAGTAGTAACAATAACCGTAGACACGGTGGTAGCAGCAGCAGCAACAGACAAAGCTGAAGACTCGGCACTGTTGACTATGTAGTATGGTGAAGCACCTTGAGCGACTGAACAAATCGATACTGCGTCAGACGTGAAATGAGAAACGTCACTTCCGTAACAATGGTTCGCGACACATACAGCTAAAGCATCAGGATATCCTCCTAAGAGATACCAACACAAACAGCCAGTATCAGTGTAAGGACAAACCTTACTGAGAGTAGCATTGACGGAAAGAAGACAGCTCTGGACACATGGCGCAGATTCGTCGTAGATTAAGTCAGCAAAACCGTTGATTGAAGCAGTCGTAGGCTTCGTGTATTTCGAGGTGGTGGACGAAGATGAAACCTTGGTAATAGTTGAGGATGGAACCGTCGAAGATGGGGCCGATGACGATGAAGCCTTGGAGGATGGTGCCGACGACGATGGAACTGACGATGAAGCCTTGGAGGATGGTGCCGACGACGATGGAACTGACGATGAAGCCTTGGATGATGGTGCGGAAGATGGTCCTGACGATGTTGGTGTGGCGGAAGATGCTACAGCTGTTCTTGCTGCTGCACTTGCCAACAGAGCGGAATCAGTAGAAGCAATAATCCAGTATGGGTCGTAAACACCTGCGGACGAACATAAAGACACAGCCGACGACGTAAACGAAACGACTTCCAGTCCAGAGCATGCAGATGCTACACAGTCAGCAACTCCTCCACCGAACTGTGGCATAACACACAAACATCCAGTGTCCCAGTATGGGCATGGTGTGTTTCCAGTGGACTTCTTTTCCATAAGACAGCTCTGGGCACATGGTGCAACACCGCCGTAGAGCTTGTCAGCAAAACCATTGATGGAAGCAGTCTTTGGCACGGTTGGGTAGGTGGCATATGGGTTGGTTGTCAGGGTAGTGGTTGGGGTTGCCGAAGTAACAATAACTGTGGACGCGGCGGTTGCAGCAGCAGCAACAGACAAAGCGGTGGACTCAGCATCGTCGACAATAAAGTAAGGCGGAGAGGCTAACGCGACTGAACAAATCGATTGTGCGTCAGACGTGAAATGATTAACGGCACTTCCGTAACAGTTGTTGGCGACACATACAGCTAAGGCGTCAGGGTAATCGCCTAGGAGTTCCCAACATAAACATCCAGTATCAGTATCATCACATAAATAACTGAGCGAAGCATTGACGGAAAGAAGACAGCTCTGGACACAAGGTGCTGATTCGTCGTAAATCAAGTCAGCAAAACCATTGATTGAAGCAGTCGTAGGCTTCGTGTATTTCGAGGTGGTGGACGTGGTTGAGGGCAGAGTAATAGATGATGGAGTCGATGAATTACTAGCAGCCATGACAATTGCACTGATGGCAACGAAGGACAAAGCTTGAGACAACCTCATTTTGCAAACGAATGTAGTATAATATCACCAGCGCTTGGAAATCAGTTGCGCGGGAACCCCAGGCTTTATACCTATTGATGTCTCCTGGTACTCACATATTGCAAAACCATTTAATAATTTTTATAAAAGAATTGGGCTGGAGTTGTTTCATTGGCTCCATAAAGACGATTCGGCTTATAGATCGATTTGATAAAATTTTCATGCATAAAAAATTGGTCCTAATCCGGCATCCTATTGTCAATTCTGCCAAAAATAACGAAGGGACGTCGTCTCGGGGAGCAAAACCGTTACCGCGATATATCCGAAACTTGACAATAGCTAAATACGCAATAGCCGATTTTTCGAGGTGGCCAATCGGGTTTGTAGCTCCTCGGGACGTAGATCGTTTAGATAATATGAGTACGTAGTAAATATTTAATATCCACTAGCCAACCGCGGGTCGAAGCCGCCGTGTCCGCGTGAATAACAATAAGGAGACGCATATTAACAATACCACCGGTTTTTATTGAAATTTCATTGGTACTAGACACATGGTGGGTACTGGACAATAAATTGTTTATAAGCTATAGCACTTAGCTCATTCAACCTTCGCTGGGTTGCAAGAGAGATGAATCAGATAAAAAAAAATTTTAATAAAACTAAAGATCGCCAGAAAAGACTTTTGGGAGCCGTGTGCCAAACTGACCGAAAACGTCAAATGATAGATAACTCTTCGCTCTACCTCATGTGATTTCTTAACATCTATGAGCAAATTATTTACAAGTACTGGTATGGGTATTAGGAAATTTTGTCTCTGGCCTCGAGCTAGCTATTTTGTGTGTGGTTAGATGCATTTCCTTGATCGCTTATTCAAGCAGGTACACCAAAAAACTTTCCTACGTCTTTAACTAAAACGTCTTCGAGACATTGGTAGCGGTTCATAGTCTCGCGCATAACCGCTAAGTAGTTTGAACTCGTCTACAACTGGCCAAGGTAGCATAAAGAGCGATATTGGGGCTTCTATAAATTGACGACATGTCGTTGATACGGATATATCGGGACCTTGAATTGCATAACCCCGGGGATCTCATTCCGTTTTGTGGAAATGGGGGAATGAACAAATATTCTCAGCTACATTTTTCACCGACTCTCGGACATATCGATCCCCCATCCCCCTCTCCCCCACATTAAAATATTGACGATTTCCCAGATGATGTCCGATATTTGTCGAATGGTGGTTTTGATTGGAACTGGGTTTTTTTGTGTTCACATATTATCCTTCGATTTCAGGTGTTAGTATTGGACGATGAACACCACAGACCATTGTGACAAACCACCTCCGTAACATACGAAAGTCTATTTTTTAAGCTTGTCTTGGCTTGGCTCGGGACGGACATACCATCAAATCTCACCACTGTTGCACCTTGAAACTGATGAGTCATATGAAAAGGAGATTGTAGAACTTCATTTAATACTTCCATGGTAGCCTTAGGAGCGTTTTGATCCAGTACCCTGTCAACGTATTGCCCAATGGGGAATGCGTGCGCATAAAAGAGTTTTGACATACCAGGACCGCCGTAACGTAAAACACCAGCGATATTGGTAACCACAATTCAAATAGTCTCTGAAGAAAAAAGAGCCACCCATGAAAGCTAACAATTAAATAAGAAGACCTATTAGATCCACTTGGTGCCTTAATGTACTGGTTTAATGATGGTCTCCGGCACGACAATACTGTGTCTCTGTTCGCCTGGCCGAATCATCTCCACGATCTTTTAGACGATTTTGCCGATTAACGTATGATGTGAGCTGATAAATAGTAAATACTAAATCTACTTGTTAAAATATGCCAGAATTGGTTAAAAACTGAACAGAATTAGTTGTGATTTTTATTTTCCCTTGTTTTCTTGATATTGCAAATTAAGAGACATTTGCAAAATTTTTGAAAAAAATAGTTATTTCTCTTACTTTACCCAAACCCTCCTAACTTTTGTTACGCAACCTTTTATAATCGCTTAGATATTTTGGACCTGGATAAGGGGAAGTATGCGATTGTGGAACGGTTGTTAGCAGAAAGTTACTAGCCTGAATGGATAGAAAAAATATGATGAACAAGCGGATTTTGCAGTCGCAATGTCGTCAAATTGTACGACATTTACTTTGCCTCCTCCAAGCACGACATTAATTATCTCCGCTAAAAGTCATTCTTATCGCATAAAGTGTGTTACTCCACAACAAACGATGGCCGAAAACGAATGTTCTGTGTTTGAAGGAGCTTCGGTGGTGAATCTCGTGTTTCTGATCCTAATCACGGTGGGTATAATTGGCAGTTACTTGCCGCAGTACAAACGGATCCGCGTCAAACAGACGTCCGAAGGGTTATCAACCAACTTCCTCTTTTTGGGGTCATGTTCGTCGATCTTTACCCTCACTAATATCATCCTTGTGAGTTCCAAGGCAAGACGTTGTTGTGCCATTGGAGCCCTAACCACTTTCAACTGTGTCAATTCGCAGCTCAACCTTGTCCAGATAACCAGTCAGTGCGTGTGTGCCATTCTCATCCTCGTGTTCGTGCTTGTCATCACCAAAGATTCGTTGAAACAAGACAAGCATGAGTATGCGCGTATAGTCAAAGTGGGTAAGTTGGTGGCGGTACATGGAGGGGTTTCTTTGTTGCAAGTTGCCTGGGGTTTGTGTGGTAGCCGGACCACCCTCTTAACCATCGCCAGTGTAAACGGCCTCATGTCTACATTGTTGACTATCATCAAGTATGTGCCGCAGATATACACCACATACCAGCTCAAGCATCCAGGAACCCTTTCCATTGGCATGATGTGTATCCAGACCCCTGGAGGGTTCATCTTCACTGCAACGTTGTTCTTCACCAAGGGCTCACACTGGAGTTCCTGGGTGTCTTACATGGTGGCTGCGTTGCTTCAAGGAAACTTGTTGGCAATGTGTATCTACTACGAATACTTCAAGAACGAGGGTCATTTCGCCGAGATTGCCGAAAGGGCTGCTGTCGACCGCATCGTTGCCGAAAACGTTAGAGAGGAAGATGTTGGGGCAGTACCACCAGAATCACAGGTTCCAGAAGACGAGGGAGAAGAAAACCACCCGCTCTTGTAAGAACTTATGTAAGCAGCCAACCAACGTTGGTGGAAAATTATTTCGCAAATGAAGAAAAAAAATCAGGTTCAAAATTTTTCATAGTACGACTTTACTCTCTTCTTTACAGTTATGTTGTTGCTTAGAAACTTCGTTAGTACTCTCCGTCAGTCGGGAGGCCGTTCGCTTAAGGCCGTTCGTCCATCCTTGGTCAGATCCTACGCCGCCTTTGATCGTTCCAAGCCCCACGTCAACATCGGTACCATTGGTCACGTCGATCACGGTAAGACCACCTTGACCGCTGCCATCACCAAGGTGTTGTCCGAAAAGGGTGGTGCCAGTTTCTTGGATTACGGTTCTATCGACAGAGCTCCTGAAGAAAGAGCCAGAGGTATCACCATTTCCACTGCCCACGTCGAATACGAAACCGACAAGAGACATTACGCCCACGTTGACTGTCCTGGTCATGCTGATTACATCAAGAACATGATCACTGGTGCCGCTCAAATGGACGGTGCCATCATTGTTGTTGCTGCTGGTGACGGTCAAATGCCCCAAACTAGAGAACACTTGTTGCTTGCTAGACAAGTCGGTGTCCAACACTTGGTTGTCTTTGTCAACAAGGTTGACACCATTGACGACCCTGAAATGTTGGAATTGGTTGAAATGGAAATGAGAGAAGTCTTGAGTTCTTACGGTTTTGACGGTGACAACACCCCAGTCATCATGGGTTCTGCCTTGTGTGCTTTGGAAAGCAGACAACCAGAAATCGGTTCTGAAGCTATTGTCAAGTTGTTAGATGCTGTTGACGAATACATCCCTACTCCATCCCGTGATTTGGAACAACCATTCTTGTTGCCTGTTGAAGACGTCTTCTCCATTTCTGGTAGAGGTACTGTCGTCACCGGTAGAGTCGAAAGAGGTGTCCTTAAAAAGGGTGAAGAAATCGAAGTTGTGGGTAACTTTGAAAAGCAATTCAAGACCACCGTCACCGGTATCGAAATGTTCAAAAAGGAATTGGACCAAGCCATGGCTGGTGACAACTGTGGTATCTTGTTGAGAGGTGTCAAGAGAGATGAAATTAAGAGAGGTATGGTTTTGGCTAAGCCAAACACCGTCACTTCCCACAAGAAGTTCTTGGCCTCGTTGTACGTTTTGTCCACCGAAGAAGGTGGTCGTCACTCTCCATTCGGCGAAAACTACAAGCCCCAAGTTTTCTTCAGAACCTCCGACGTTACTGCTTCTTTCAAGTTCCCACCAGGTGAAGGTGTTGACCACTCCAAGATGGTCATGCCAGGTGACAATGTTGAAATGGAAGCCGAATTGATCAGACCTTGTCCTATCGAAGTCAACCAACGTTTCAACATCAGAGAAGGTGGTAAGACTGTTGGTACTGGTTTGATCACCAGAATCGTTGAGTAAAATAGCTAGGCTAATTGTATATAGGAATGTACCAATGGTTTGTATTCGTTGAATTCTGTTCTGTTCTATTCTTCTTGTTCTTGTTCTTATTCTCAATGTTCACCAAAAGTTGTTTGTTTTGGCGATTTAGGCGCGCGGTCTCACCATTAAACTCCACTGTTATTTACCTACACCATCAACTACCATGAAGAAACGCGGCCCTGGAACCCTCAGGTTGCCTGCAATTGACTTCAATGCTGAGATCGAACATCCATACTCAGATGTGGCCGGTTACGAGGTCAAGCTCTTTAGTTCCAACCGCCAGTTACTCGTGGCAGCACGAGAGGTCATCATCATCAAGGGCTCAACCATCTCCAAGAAGTTATCATATACTGAAGATATTGTCACCGCCACATACACATCGTTCAACTCGGAGAGCTCTAAAGATACCACTGAGGCATTGGCTGTGTGTCTCCGCAAGGCAGCCCACATCTACTACCCCGATGGCAGATCGTATGTCGTCAGTTTTCCATTTCTCCTCAAAAAGGCGTTCCCATTCGAATCAGGCTTGGTATTGGAGAAATATCATGCCATATCGGCCTCCGAATTGCATTCCCACCAGCTAAATGGCGCCAAATTTCTTACCTTGGTCGATACCACGGGGGACTTCCGTACTGTCGCGACGTCTTCCACCTCCATCATATCTCCACATGAAGAACTCATGGTATTCCCCCAGAAAGGCTTGATCAAGAACTACTCTCTCTGTGCAACATACAACAGACACGAAGGTAACGTCATCATATATCATATTCGAGCTGCACGTCACTCTAAGAGAATGAAACCTACTTCGAACAACCGACAATTCAAAAGAAAGCAGTCGACTATTTATACCCCAAACCCTTCCAGGATTTTGGAGGACGAGATCCTTATAGACTCCAATGGTAGCAACATCAACCAGAACGTTTTATCCCTCAATATGGAAAAGAAACGTACCAGTACCCTCCTTTCGGATATCTCATCAATGGCAAGAATGGGGGCAGATGTAATCCTGGAATCTAAAAACAAACTGCATGATTTTCCTTCGCTTCGTAAGGATATGATCCTAACCAGACTTGAAACGTTTGCCCTAAAAGTGGAAAAATCTCTGCTTCAGATACACAGCTTGACCTACGAAGACCAAGCGGCCATTGTCATAGTCAACAAACAGAAGAAAGAGGCAAGAGTTTACGTTTTCAAAAACCCAGCGATCAGTAGGTCACATTCGTGTTATTCATTTGATTGTGGAGAATGTATACCGTTGAATCATTCCAATCATGAAGGATTTCTCGTCGCCATGCACGGGGGAAATCAAATCAACATAATAAATCCATTCTTGGATATAGTATCGCCAAAGATTACTGTTTCCAGCCCTTTCAAAAATTTAGTGAGTTCTTGTGAAGATAAGGTGGCCTTATTGGCTATTTCGGGCAAAGTTCGTATCATCAAGGTGAACATGAATCCTATGAATGAATTTGTACTAAATTGCCTACGTTGTTTTAAATACTTATCAGGCTCTAAAATCAACGAAACGATATGGATGTCATGGAGAACTGCCTTGGCCTTAGAACCAACAAAGGATGAATGGAATGCTTTTGTTATTGCATTGTTATCTCTTATATTTCCCTTTAACGAAGGAATAGATTGCACAGAGAATGATATTACCAAGTTGCTTCCTTATGCAAAACACCTACACGACGCAGGGAACCTTAGCTACAATCTTACAGATCTCATTCCTTACATCACCCTATCATTACATCTTCTACGCGAGGAAGCGAGACTCAACATCATGTCAAAGCATTACCTAAGCAAATTGGGGCTTTTGTTAACTCAGCTCTCTATGTGGATGGGGTGGTCAGATTTGTGGACAAAATACTACATGATTGATCAGTCTATTATAGATTCTAAGGTTCAATTCTTCCTGCTTTTTATTTTGGAGGTTCCTCCCAACTTGTTTGAATCGTTGGCAAGTTTATTTACCAACAAAATAACTAGATACCTCTCCTTCTCTCAGCTTGTCGAGGAGGGCGACTCTGTTGATGCATTAATAACTCCTCGAACTCACTGTGTTTTGAAGCTATTTGAAATCATTGTATCACCTAATTATGGTCCAAATGATGTGGTGGATATGATGTGTGAGTATGGAATTACCCAAGCCGAATTAGAAACATACCCAGCAGGAATTACATTGCCGTTAAAGGAAGCCATCCTGATATGTCAAGAAAACCCAGCATTTGAATGGACCAGCAAGGCTTTGGAATTAGTTGGAAGGAAAGATCTCAGTCAACTCTTACTCGGAAACCAGAATACATTTACCCAAACTGCTGCTTCAACAGAAGTCAAGAGTATTAGTCAAGTTTTATCAAATGTTCTCGATAGGAATGATTCGATTTCTCCATGGGATGGACAATCAGAGGCGGATCGTCTTGGAATAACTAAATTGATTTTTGACTTTGACAGGCGGTACTATGAGATTACGACATTATTGCATCAGACAAAGACTCAAACTGCAACTTTGGTTGCCGATGACGAAATCACTGAATATGATTTGGTTTTGCTTCAAAGAGAATTGGCAGCTCTTGTTGCTTTGAGAACTTTGACTATACCTCTCGGGAGAGCTGCGTTATTTTATGCTGGTAGAAGGCCGCTTTTGACTGAAAAGTTTCCAATTCCAAAGTTCAATCTTAACACGTTGATTTCACCTACTATGACGAATATTGTACTCTCTGATGGATCAATACCATCTTACGTGTCTGAATGGGGATTCTTTCATAATGGAGTCTCTTCAGGATTAAGTATAAGTCGAAATGCAAAGGGAATTTCGGGGAGTTGGATCATTTTTAACAAACCACCCGAATTGAATGCCCAACACGCTGGTTTCTTGTTGGGTTTGGGTTTAAATGGCCATTTGAAGAGACTTGAAGAGTGGCATATATATAATTATTTGGGTCCAAAGCATCCATTGACCAGTGTGGGCCTTTTGATTGGCATGGCTGCAAGTATGAAAGGTTCCATGGATAACAAATTGACAAAGGTCTTATCTGTTCATGCTGTTGCATTGTTACCTCAAGGTGCAAATGACTTGAACGTACCAATTATGGTCCAAACAGCGGGATTAATTGGAATTGGTTTGCTTTATCTTGAAAGTCAACATCGTCGTATGAGTGAGATATTATTATCTCAACTTACAAGTTCTGTAGTACAGAATGATGCAGAACAAATTCACGAAGGGTACCGGCTTGCAGCTGGTATAGCATTGGGTTATGTCAATCTTGGAAAAGGTGACGACTTGAGAGGTTTGAATGATACTCATGTTGTTGACAAATTGCTAGCATTAGCTATTTCTATGAAGGATTACCAACCTGTCCAAGAGTTGGACAAGTCGTGCTGTGGGGCAATATTGGCTTTAGGTTTGATCTACTTGAAGACTGAGAATAATTCAATTGCCAATAAACTAAAAGTTCCAGATGTTGAACAGTTGTTGGATTACGTGAGGCCGGATTTATTATTGCTCAGATGCATAGCTAAGAATCTAGTCATGTGGAGGGAAATAGGCAAGACCATAAGTTGGGTAGAGCTGGAAATTCCTCTCGTGTTGTTGAACAAATATGGGAATTGTCATTTAGAGCCTTTGGACAGCGATCAATTGGGATACTTTAATATTTTAGGAGGAACTTGTTTGTCCATTGCCGTTCGCTATGCGTCTTCACACGACATCACTGTTCGTGATACTCTCTTGCATTTCTTGGACAAAATGATGATAGTTGCATCTAAGAATGCAAACAATTATGATCAGAAGATCTCCTACCATTGTGCCAATAACATCCAGAACTTTCTAGGTTTGAGTGTTTCTGTCGTGATGGCCGGCAGTGGTGATTTGGAGACGTTTAGACGTCTCCGTGTGTTGTACAATGATACTAGTCGGGGGGTTGGATATGGGAACTACATGGCCGTCAATTCTGCCCTTGGATACTTATTCTTGGGTGGTGGTCAATATGCCTTTAGCAATAGTAACTTCTCCATTGCATGCTTGGTTACATCATTGTATCCAATATACCCTAACGAGAACAGTGAATATGAGGTTCATTTGCAGGCATTGAGGCATTTTTGGGCGCTTTCAGTCGAACCACGGTGTTTGGTTCTACGAGATGTTAACTCGCAGGTTCCTTGCAAAGTACCCGTGGTAATCAAGTTGAAGGATGGCCGAACGAAGGAAACGTTGTCGCCGTGTTTGTTACCGGATCTTGATATCATTAGTCGAATTGAAACGAAATCAGGAGATCATTTCAATGTGCAGATTGATTTCCAGTTGAACTCAGAGTATTTGGAGGTATTCAAGAGATCGTTGACAATCTTTGTTTACAAGAAGAAGAACTATCAGTTGCTCAAGAATTCCGTAGGATCGTTGTTGAGTAACGAGAACAAGTCGTTACAGGTGAACAATGGTGAAATCAAGCTCAGTCGAGATTTATCACAGCTCTTCGACTTGGAGGTGATGAAAAACCTCGATGGTTACGAAAGAAAAATATTGCTCTTTGAAAACAGCGAAAATGATGATCCACAAGCACACACTTCCGGATTATCTATTTTCAACATTGCCGATTCCAAGATTGAGTTGAATCGGATGGCGGGGAACCCTCAATCGGTCGAAGATCTTTGGAATCTCCGACTCATTTTTGCATACAACGACAAGCTCTTGGAAGAAGACCTCCACTTTGTAACGCTTGACTTTGTCGATAAGCTCAAGCGCCAAGTGTGGGCGCTCAGCAATGGCCAGAAGCCTTGATTAATGGCCCAAAACGGCTAGAGCCCCTCTTCCGCCACCCCACTCCGCCCAATGAAATAAGGATCTCAGATACGAGCTCGTAAAAAAATAAAAACGGATAATTTTCACGTGCACTTTTATTTACAAACAACACAGGAATTGCGACACGATTTGTTACTCAAATAGGAATGTCGACAATTGAGAGTTTGCACACGACTCAACTGGGATTGGTCTATTTGCCCCTGCGGGCTTAGATTTTTGCGTTAATATATATGTGGCAAGAATATCAACCACTTATTACAAAGTAACTCTTGAGTATCCATCGCGTGTAGTTGACCTGAATACTGGGGATATTTTACAGGTTAAAAAAACATTTCCACAAAAAAAATATAGTGCAGGTTATATAACCTCAGCGGTAAACCACAAGAGTGAAAGTTCTGTGTTGTTTTTAATAGTCGTCCCTCCTTTTTAGTAAAGCCATGCTTTCTTACAGACCTTCGTTTATGGGCATGAAGCCCAAGATGAAGTACTCCTCCTACATGTACGGTCCCCAAATTATGGACATCTCCCAGCCATTGTCGCGTGCCACTACGGTAGCCGAGATCGCCATGAACGCCAAGCTGGCACAGGCCCAGGCCCAGTCCGTCAACCAGAAGAGATACTTTTCGTACTATTACTATCAATTTCCCAAGATTCCACGTCCCAAGCGAAATGTCTTGTATTACTCGACGTGGTCAAAGGGTACCCGTCTTCTTCCTGGAAGAAAGAACTTGAAACTCCCGGCGATCTCCATTTCGAGTCGGCTGATCTCCAATGCCAACCAGAAGATCAAAATTAAGACCAAGAACTTTCAAAAACGGTTCTTTTCGGTTGAGGCCCGCAAGAGACGCCAACAACGTAGAAGATTTATTAGATGGTGGACACTTACTTCGTTGGCAATTGTTCTCGGTGGTGTGGCCGCCAAAATCAAGTACGAACGTGGTGAATACGAAAGAAACGAGTACGAAATCAAGCCACAGTCATGGCACTTGTATGCTTACTCGACGTTACCTTTGAAGACCATTTCTAGAATCTGGGGTCAGGTCAACTCGATTACTTTACCTGTTTGGTTAAGAGGTCCTTCTTACAGATTCTACTCCGCTTGTTTTGGTGTGAACTTGGAAGAAATGGAGGAACCTGACTTGTCCACTTACGCAAACTTGTCGGAATTCTTCTACCGTACGTTGAAACCTGGTGTCCGCCCAATTGCCGACTCCGTCCTTGTTTCTCCTTCCGACGGAAAGGTGTTGAAATTCGGTGTCATTGAAAACGGTGAAATCGAACAGGTCAAGGGAATGACTTATTCCATTGATGCTTTGTTGGGGTTGAAAACTCCTCGGTTGGCTGCGCCAAGTCATTCGTTAGATTTTGACCACGGTGACGATGAGGTTGTTCTAAAGAGAGATCAGGAGTTCGCTGAACTTAACGGAATCTCGTACTCTGTCGATGATTTGGTAGGTGGTGAAGGAGATTACACTTACCATAACCATGATCTTACCTATCGTGACAATGGTGATGGTACTGCAGTTGGATCGAAGTCCTCTTTGTCCCAAGAGTTGTCGGTGGCCCAAAATTTGGCACCTACTCCCTCAGATAGTTTACAAACAAGTCTGAACAAGCAATTGTTCTTTGCGGTCATTTATCTTGCACCAGGCGATTACCACAGATACCATTCACCCACCAACTGGGTGACCACTCTTAGACGTCATTTCATTGGAGAATTGTTTTCGGTGGCTCCATTTTTCCAAAAGACCTTACAGGGGTTGTTTGTATTGAACGAAAGAGTTGCATTATTAGGCTACTGGAAGTATGGGTTCTTCTCTATGATTCCTGTTGGAGCTACCAACGTAGGAAGCATTGTTGTGAACTTTGATAAGGACTTGAAGACGAACGACGTGTACGAACACGAAGTATACAGCAAAAAGGTTGACGAGACTACGCCTTTACTCCATGGTAATGAAGTTCCCGCCACTACTAATGCTGCTGCCGCTGCCAACGAGAAGAAGAGATTAAAGAAGAACACTGTGTACGAGGCCACATATACCAAAGCCAGCAGATTACTCGGAGGATACCCATTGTCGCAAGGACAAGAAGTTGGCGGGTTCAAGTTAGGGTCTACGGTTGTATTGGTGTTCGAGGCACCTGACAATTTCAAGTTTGACTTGGAGGTTGGCCAAAAGGTCAAGATGGGACAGTCTTTAGGAGGTTTTGTTTAGGGGTAGCATTCATTCATGCATTTTCGGTTGTACGTACGCAATTTAATAAAATAGAGACGAGAAAACCCGCATCGGAACGCACTGTAAGCGAGCGATGTTACAATGTCGTGAATAATTTCCCAGATTTCGTGTCGCGACACAAATATTGCAATGAGAATTTCGTTGATCCAAATCACTACATACTCAGACGAGGCAGAATTCCACAGATTGCCAGGCGCATATCATTCTAAACATGTCGTTTCTCAATACTATTAGAGGGTTTGGTAGGAGTTCCAAGAAGAACAAGAAGGATTTGGACATGCCTGCTCCTCTCTACACCCATTCCAACAACTCAGGCTCTCCGTTGAGAAGAACACAGTCGCCCACCAAGATCTCGCCCACGAAGCAACAAAAGATACACAACCAAAACCAGCTTTCTAGTCCGCAGTCCTCTCCCACAAAGCGAAATCGTACAGCACAACTGCCGAAACGGCAATCACAACAGGTGGATGGCCCCCAGCTGTCGCAACAACAACAACAACAACAACAACAACAAGTGCAGCATCAACAACAGCAACAACAGCGGTTGCCCTTGTTTATGTGTGAACCGTTTGTGAAAACAGCATTGGTTAAGGGTTCATTCAAGACCATTGTCCAACTCCCTAAGTATACAGATGTTGGCGAGTGGCTAGCCCTCAACATCTTTGAATCATTCAACAATCTCAATCAGTTCTACGGCGTCATAGCGGAGTACATTACTCCAGAAGACTACCCCACAATGAATGCGGGACCCAACACAAACTACTTATGGGTAGATGGCAACGGTCAGCCGGTAAACCTTCCCGCATACCAGTACATTGAATTTGTGTTGACGTGGATATCGAACAAGTTGAACGACCAATCGGTTTTCCCAACTAAAAACGGCGGTGCCTTCCCACCAAACTTCTTAAAGGACTGCAAAAACATAGCAAGACAAATGTTCAGGGTGTTCGCCCACATCTACCATAACCATTTCGACAAGATTGTCCACCTATCACTAGAAGCACATTGGAACTCGTTCTTTGCCCACTTCATCAGCTTGGTCAAGGAGTTCAATTTGATAGAAAGATCTGAGTTGGAACCCCTCTTACCGTTGATAGAAAACTTTGAACAGCAGGGCAAGATCATCTAGTAGTAATAGTATTATATATACATTTATTGTCTATCCTATGTACATCATCATTCATGAAAAGAAGTAAAGAGATTCCTTCACCACTTCGACATCCAAGTCGCCCTTTTGAGGAATATCAGGGAATTCCAATGGCACCAAAATCTGGAACGCCTTGCCCGAACTACCACTTACCGCAAGCTTGTTCATGTCGTGGCCCTCGGTAACACTGATGGTAGTGACCATTTCTTGGCCAACCTTGACTACTGCAGGGTCACTAGAATCCAAAAGCTGTAATCTTTTCTTTTCCAAGTAGATTTCGTCAGCAACAGTCAAGGCTCTTCCTAAACTCTTGACTATGCCTCTCCTCACCTCCTTGATCTTTTTGGCAACCTCATGGTCGCTAGGGATCGAGATCACCTGAAGACATCCGCTGTACCGTTTCTTAAACTCTTCACGTACTTGTTCAATCAAATTACCCTTGTGCAAGTTAACAAACTGGTTACGGATCTCACCGTTCATGGTATCGACGTCGGCAGCGTGGGTCCAGTACGAGTCATGAACGGCAGCAAACGATAACCCAGCATCTCCACACGCCTTCGAGGTCATCAACATGTGGGTAGCATCGAGCGAATGAACAAAGTTTGGTGGAAATGCAGCCTGTTGTTTTCTGGCATCTACTTGAGAAGCACCAAACGGATCAGAGATTGTGATATCTTGAAGATTGGTCTTCACTAATTGACTCTTGATAACACGGTATGGCTGAACACATGGCAATCCGAGTGGAGTGGTCCAGATCACTGAAGAAAGATGGTTTGGCTTGTTGGCAACATTCTTTGAGGTGTCCTCGTCGTAATCCATGCGGACAGATTTCGAGATACGTTTGGCACTTTCACCCAACCAGTCCTGAATCAAATGAGCACCTTCAAACAACTCTCTGACAGAGGCAAACACATGGAGAGTCAAGTATCTTGCGTATTGGCCAGCGTCTTCGGTATCATCCTTGTCAAAGTAATGGTCAATTTGCTTCTTGATCTGTGCAGCAGCCCCAACGAAAGTCACCCCATACACATTCGTCATCACCGTTTGTTTCACTACCTTACGGGTGATTTTATCTCTCAAGAAAATTGCATGCTTATCACCTTCTTCAGCTTCTTGGTCGATTCTCTTTTGGACCAAATTGGCAACATAAGTGTACACATCCTGGGGTCTTTCGGCTGGCACTAAGTTGACTTGCTTGGCACCTTCCACATCACCACCTAAAGCAGCGTAATGTTGTAAACCATTACATGTACCATCCTGGTGGACTGGCATGTGAGAAACGTACTTAGTTGGATCGTCCAAGGCATAGGCATTTGCCAATTCAAAACACACACTCAATGTTTGCCATGGCTTCTCGGCCTTTAACCACCAAGCATCCTTGGCATATGGATCCTTGGCCGAATCTATCACATTCTGGAGGTTGTCCTCAACGAATTGTACTCTCTCATGCAATGGTGCCTTGTCGATACCGTAAACATTTGCCAAGTGGATCTTCAACCACTTCAAACCGGCTTCCCCGACTTCCTTTCCTTCCCAGAACAAAAAGAGCGATCTGGTCAAATCATTACCCAAATGGTTAAAGTGTGGGGAAAGCGGATAAGCACGGCCTCTGAAATCGACATTGTGTGGGAAGAAAAGCTTCTCACCCAAAAAACCTCTGGCAATTTCCAACTTATAGTTGGTGTCACATCTCTGAGATCTTGCAGAGGCAGCAAAGTTGACGGCTTGTCTCACTTTCTTTTGGTACTCGAATTTATGACCCGGTTCCGCATCTAAGGGCAATGGAGCGGGTAAATCAGGCTCAACAACAATAGGTGGAATGTCCAAAAACTTTTCACCTGTGTTCCAGTATCTGGTAATGACTTCAAACACGTTACGGTTGACTGTCCATGGAGTGTTACCCAAGACATTTAACCCATCGTAGACTTCGTCAAGGTTACCCATTTCTGAAGCGGCCCGCAAGTATGCCGACGTTTCAGGTGAATCCTTGATTCTCACCAAAGCGGTTTGCGAATACAAGTATCCACCATCATTGTGAGACGACCAAGGGCGAGGAGGAACCAACATAGGTAGAAGCTGAGGCTGGACACAGTTGCTCAATGACTTACCGGCCAATTGACGAACGACTTCCTTATGAATCTTCAAAACGCCTAGTTTTTGTCCTGAGTGGAACTGGTAGGTGTGGTGGAATGCTGGCTGAACTCCGTATACGGTTTTCCCTGTAGTAGGATCCACCCCTTTAACTGGGACCTTGGCAACATGCATCAACAAAGACGTCAATACAGAACCCAACTTGGCATAAATGGTATAACTCCATTCTCCACTTTGGGATGGATCATCAAGTATAACATTCTTCTTTTGTCTCAATAACTTCTTCCACTGGTTGGTGGTCTTGAGTTTCTTGGAGTAAGCCTTCTTCTCGGTGTTGAGCAAACTTTGTGATCTATATTCAAGCTCGATAGCTCTTCCAACAGAAATAAGGGCACGAGCAGCCCTCATACCGTCAATAATGCCACCTGTAGAGTTCAACTTCAAGAGCTCAAGAATTGTAATGACGCTCATCTTCTTGGGGGGAACAAGCACCAAGTAAGGAGCATAATATTCACGATCTTTACGAATCTGTTTCTCTTCTGGAGAAAGCTTACCTTGGGGTTCCTTCCCTTCCAATAAAGCACGACACTGTGCCACTTCTTCTTCTAAGTATGGCAAGAATTCCGAATACCACTTGAACAACTGAGCGTTCAATCCTTTGTTGAGTGAGAGACCGCCTCTCTTTTGCATATCCTCGAACTCATGCTTCCATTTTTCCTTCGCCCCATCAACTCCTCTTACTTCTAATTGTCTCTGTCTGGCCTCGTTAAAGAGGTCCAATGCTTCATTAAACTTTTCCCTTTGTTCCCGTGTTTCCAATCCCTGGTATAACTTAAAGAAATCTCGTTTATCGATCGAGTTATTATGCAAAAGATGTTCTTTAAGTTCGTCTTCGATGCCCTTCATGATTTTTTCAAATTCTTCGGAGCCGGTTTCTTCTTTTAATCCCAAAAGTGTGTGTCTGATAATCTTCAAGCCAAACGAGTCTACAGCCAAAAGTGTTTCGCTGTCCTTCTCTATAGTTGGCACCTCCAGCTCATCTCTAAAGTATTCAGGGGTCACTTCATTTTCAGTGGCAAGATCCGGGTGAGTCTGGTTTCGGACTTGTCTGAATAAATGGATAAAATCGGTGGGCACATGGCTTTCAGTAATAGCCTCGTCCTTGAAAACTTGCATAAGTGCTTCGACTCCAAGGATATCGATATGGCTGAAAATCTTTCTTGTTTTCGAAACCGAAAATCCTGACAAAAGGCGTCCATACGACTCATCGCATGCAATATGCTTTGAAAGCAATATGGCATACGTTCTATCGTTAAGGATAATGTCGGGGTATCTGCGTTCAATATTATTGACGTAGTTTTGGACGTCTTTCAAAGTAACAGATTCTTCCAAGGCCCACACTTCCAAGTACTTGTTAACGGAAAATATAAACGATTCAGGGGTCGATAACAAGGGATAAATGGCCTTAAGAATGTTGTCTGCTCTTTCGAAGTTCTTACTGCTGAGTAAGGCGTCCAACAACGACTGTAAATGTACCACATCTTTGGCAAATGGCGATCTTGTAACTGGATCGTACTGTGATGACCAAGTCACTTCCTTTCTCTGTTCGTCGGTGACATTTTCCAAAGACTGACTGTCAATCTCAGCGAATGACTTGCCATGGACAGAGGGTCTCGTGACAAGGTCTGTTCTCTTGTTTTTCAAGTCGTCTAAGAACGATTTGTATGCGGGAAATTCTGATGTCTGATGGGACGTGGCGGTAACAATATTCCGTGAGGTTTTCAGAGACAACGCCCTGAATGGCCCGTTACACACCCTCAACCGACGCATCGCTACTATTGTATCCTTCTTCAACATATTGTGCGTGGTTCTCCAGGCTTATTCCATGAGATGATATGTCACACTAGTAAAAAAAGAAAGTGAATATTTTTATCTGCAGGTATAAAAAATCATCTCCATCTCGCACTTCGAACTTACTAAGGCTACATGCTACATGCAGTCAATATCATCCCTATAGGACGCTAAAAGATTATCATATTACCCATTCTAGAGTTTATAAATATAGCAAAACAACACCAACCCAAATGAATACAGGAATTAAAACGGGAGGGACTCCCCAGAATAGGGTGGGAGGGGTCAGGAAGTGTCCCACAACAGCCATGGTTCCACCGAAACCGGAACCAGGATCACAATCCCATTTCGGCCTGTAATGCCTTCAAAGCCTCTTCATCTTCGTCATCTTCAGTAGCTGCTGCCTGTGGTATCGTCTTGTTGACTGAGGGGAAGCTAGGCAAGTTCTGTGCTGGAGCTCTCTGTGCTGGTGTTTGTTGAACTGGAGCTGCGTTCTTCTCGTTTTCCTCTGCTTGCAATGCGGCAAGTTCTTCGTCCAACTCATCTTCGTCAACGTACTCGTTATTGACGGGTCTCGATATAGCCTCTGATATTTCGTCGGCGAGGTCGACTTGTTCCCGAATATCATCCATAGTCTCCTCGACCTTGTCCACGTTGTACTCGCCGTGTATTTGCTTCATGGCGCTGGCGCCTTGTTTCATTGCCTTCATAGTTTCCAAGTTCAAGTTGGCACCTTCGATAGCAGTCAACTGGGTCTCCAAAGACTCAATCTGATTTTCTATCTTGATCAAGTTGGTTTCGTAGGTCTTCTTCTTCTTCAAAGCATTCTTGGCCAACGTCTTGTTGTTGGTAATGTATTTGCGTGCAAGGGCATCTTGGTCTGTCATCTGTTGTTCCAAATGGGCCCGCTTCTTGTTTAAGGTTTGGATGTGTTCCCGCAACTCCACAATTGCCCTCTTGGAGAGCTCCTTCTTCTGCTGCTTGTTGCCACCAAATAAGTAGTTCCACATACTGTCTGGTTCTGAGTGTTAGTCGATATCTAAATGTCCAGCCGTTATATTCAGCTCTGCTTACTCTATTAATGTCGCTACAAACCGTACGGTGTTGTTGTGAAAGGGGAGAATATGAAGGTGCATTTTCTCTGGAATGACAGAATATTTTGGGCACTTGTGCACGACCGCAGATAAGACGACTATTACGAGCCAGCATCTACGGTTGTTCCTCGGCTGATACGATTTAGCACATAATTAGGCTTCTGTTCTATTATACCTAACTAACCATGACCCATAGTAAAAAGAAGACTATCAATACACCGAAAATCTTCAAAAAGAGCCACCTATTACTGGTAATATGGGCGTAGTACTTCAACAACTCTCTTTGGGCACCGGAGATGTTCAAACTGATATCTTCGACGTTTTCGTCTATTCTCTGGATTTGTTCTCCTTGTTCACTCACCATGGTGGCAAGCTGTTGGAAAAGGTTCCCGACTTCGTTGATGGTGGACTCGATCGTTTCCACCGCCCGGTTACGTTGCTGCAAGTACTGTCCGCTTTGTTCCTCCAATAAGAGCATTTGTTGAGTTTGGTTTGGAATCGATAAAAATTCGCCGCCAGAATAAGGTACTGAGGTTTCGGGGTCCAAATCTGGGTCGTAGGGCTGTGGCGACTCGTTTCTTTGAGCCGCCATGTAGTATGGGTTTTCGCCTAGATTTTGTAAATGACTGCCACCATCGCTTAATGGGGTCTGGTTGTTGCTGGTACGGTGGGTGGTAGAGGTTGCTGACAAG
Organism: Teunomyces kruisii; assembly: GCA_003706535.2. Taxonomy (NCBI): domain Eukaryota; kingdom Fungi; phylum Ascomycota; class Pichiomycetes; order Serinales; family Debaryomycetaceae; genus Teunomyces; species Teunomyces kruisii. Next base: position 65,254 of record PPLR02000037.1, on the reverse strand, counting down.
AAATTCTCGGATCTGTTCTTATTCATGATTTCGTTCTTCTGTCTGATCTCTAAAACATTCTTGAACTCTCCGCTGACATTTTTCATCTTGGAATTCAATAAATTCAACACGTTCTTGGAAAATTGTGATGTTTGAGAGTCTATTTGGATGCTATGGTCTCCCTTGCTGAATTTCTGTAAGTTCTGGATGTTCTGTTCTATCTTGAAGATTTCTTGCTTGATGACGTATGTAAGCTCGCCAATCTCAATAGGCTTATCATCAAACAACGGCTTCCGCTTGGCAAGCAACGCTAACTTGCTTAATAAATCGGTAGCATGCACTATGTCTTTGGCAATAATACTTGCCTGCTGGCTGAACTTGGACTTCTTGGGCGGTGCCACAGCATCGCTTTTGGCTCTATTGGTGTTCTGCTTCTTATTGATTTTATCGTACGAAGCCACACATTGTTGGAACTCAAATGTACGGTTCTGTGTACTTGACATGATTGGTTGGGTATTAACAGAACAGCAAATGGATTTTGATATTTGATTGGACTATGCAGGAATCTCTCCCTCAGAAAAACACCTACACCAAACACCAAACATCAAACATCAAACACCAAACGCGACCTCGCACCCAAATCTGGGTTGCCTAATTGTAAAGAATCAGCATCGACAAAACCATATTCCTTAGCGATACTGATAACAATGTACATGCCCTGTAATCATTTGTTGCTCTGATGAACTCTTTTTGCAATAAAGTTAATATTTTCAATGTTAATTTATACTAAATTTCCAAATTTTGGCAAAAAATGATCTTTATTAACATCAACAATAACAACTCTGATGACACTACTGGTTTGCAAAACACGTAAATTTTATTCTTTTTGTTTATTTCTAGCTGTCAATATACACGAGCAATTAGATACCACGTATTCCTTGACTGCCCGATTGTACGTCCCATTCTCTCGCTTTGGTCGTAGCCAGGTAAAGTAACTTACCCAATTCGGATAAAAACTAAACAGTTAAAAGATGGCGTGTCCCACACAAAAAAGCTTTTTTTGTTTTGATTTTAGACGAAATCAACACACCGTAATAAAACGCTGCAACGGTGGTAAATACTTTCAACACAAGCATTTATATCTACCATTATCAAGTGTTAAACGTAAAGAATGAGAGAAATTGTATGTGTTAACTGCATTAGAAATTTGACGGATTGGTCTCGAATTTCAGACTCCCGCCCTCGTTTAGACGCGACAATACTAACCCTCCTAGATCCACTTATCCACCGGTCAATGTGGTAACCAAATTGTAAGTAACACACACAAACTATAGCAATTCTTTGGAATTTATACTAACCGTCAGGGTGCTGCTTTCTGGGAAACTATTTGTGGTGAACACGGTCTCGACAACAGCGGTAACTACCATGGACAAGATGACCTCCAAAAGGCCAAGTTGAACGTTTACTTCAACGAAGCTTCTTCCGGTAAGTACGTTCCTCGTGCTGTTTTGGTCGATTTAGAACCAGGTACCATCGATAACGTCAAGACCTCCCGTATTGGTAACTTATTTAGACCCGACAACTACATCTTCGGACAAAACTCTGCTGGTAACGTCTGGGCCAAGGGGCACTACACTGAAGGTGCTGAATTGGTTGAATCTGTCATGGATGTTATCAGAAGAGAAGCCGAAGGATGTGACTCTTTGCAAGGTTTCCAAATTACCCACTCCTTGGGTGGTGGTACTGGTTCCGGTATGGGTACCTTATTAATTTCCAAGATCAGAGAAGAATTTCCTGACAGAATGATGGCCACTTTCTCTGTTGTCCCATCCCCAAAGCTTTCTGACACCGTTATTGAACCATATAACGCGACTTTATCCATCCACCAATTGGTTGAATACTCCGATGAAACTTTCTGTATCGACAACGAAGCTTTATACAACATTTGTCAAAAAACTTTGAAATTACCCACCCCATCCTACGACGAATTGAACAAGTTGGTTTCTTCCGTTATGTCCGGTGTTACCACCTCCTTGCGTTATCCTGGTCAATTGAACTCTGACTTGAGAAAATTGGCTGTCAACTTGGTTCCATTCCCAAGATTACACTTTTTCATGGTTGGTTACGCTCCATTGACTTCTATTGGCTCTAAGTCGTTTAGATCTTTGACTGTTCCTGAATTGACCCAACAGATGTTCGACTCTAAGAATATGATGGCAGCCTCCGACCCAATGAATGGTAGATACTTGACTGTCGCTGCCTTCTTCAGAGGTAAGGTCTCTGTTAAAGAAGTTGACGATGAAATGCACAAGGTTCAAACTAGAATGGCCTCCCATTTCGTGGAGTGGATTCCTAACAATGTGCAAACTGCCGTCTGTTCCGTCCCACCAAAGGACTTGGACATGTCCGCTACTTTTATTGGTAACTCGACCTCGATCCAAGAATTGTTCAAGAGAGTTGGTGACCAATTCAGTGCTATGTTCAGAAGAAAGGCTTTCTTGCACTGGTACACTTCTGAGGGTATGGATGAAATTGAATTTACTGAAGCTGAATCCAACATGAATGATTTGGTCAGTGAATACCAACAATACCAAGAAGCCAGTGTTGAAGAAGAAGAATTGGATTACGCTGACGAAGCACCATTGGAAGATCACTTGGAATAATCTCCCTAGGTCACCACCATCGTTTATTTCTGTCCATGAATTTTGCTTCATATACATATTAATACCCAAAGCAAGCTGCGTTTTTAATTTTGTTTGCCTCTTCTATTTGTGATTGTTGTTATGTAGATCGTCTGGGTTTATGTAATCTCTTAGGTTTATATAGGTTTTACTAATAAAGTATAAATACTTTTAAGAATAATGTTTAAGAGTACTGTTTTAAGAAAATGATTGGAATTTATTGAATACAAAACAGAATAAATAATGCAAAGGTCGAGCATCTAGTTGCCCCTCAAGAAGTTCTTCACGAAGTCGTTCTTGTCTATCTTGTTGTAGCTGTTTTGTTCGTCAAAGTATCTCATAACATGGCACTGTTGCTTCCAGAAGTTGACCAATTCTTGGAATTCCATTTGACCCTTCATCAACAAGACGTTCTGCACGCCGATATCTTGGACGTATCTCTGTCTTTCGAACTCTTGTCTAATTTTGGTTTTGATGTTGGCGACAGGCATGTCCAACTCGTATAAGTCACCGAATTCCCTGGAGTATCTGATGTATTTACGGTATAAGTGCAAAACTCTAGTTCTCATCTCGGTGTTAGTGAGAGAACGACGAGTAGTCTCAGCAAACTCAGTGGCTAAAGTCATCTTGGCTAGTGATGTTGTATGATGTGTCGATGCTCACTAAAGAACGAAATTTGGTTGGCTAGAAAAGCGTGCGCAACCCAAATTGCAAAATTTAAAAATTCTGTTGTTATGTTAGTCTACTTAGTCCCAAAACTTTCCCGTATAACCACCAATAATTCTCCAGATGGTTCTAGCAACTTAATAAACCGGCACAACTCAAAGCACCAATCCCACCTCTTGGCCCTGTCCAACATATTCATGATTTTGAGAATCGTTCGTTTATCTTGCCCATCTAATGTCTCGCGAGCGTGCTCTTCATCTTCTCGTTTAAAATTGAGGTAAACAATCAAGTAGTTGTAGCACAAGGTAACATTATCCATTTCAATTAACCGGTTCATAAACTCTACTGGTGTAGTTTTTGATACCTCGAAAAACTTGTCCCAGTAACCAACTTCTATTTTCCGCAAACAGTTGATAAATATCGACTCAGAGTTGTTGTTGGCCCAGATTAGTTCCATCAACTTTTCAAGCAACTCGTCATTCTCATCCATCAAATTCTTGAACAATAATAACTCCAAACAATACTCGTAATTTGCAAACAATTCGTATTTTTGAAACTTGGTGACATTGAAATCGTTTGCAATGTCATACTCGATGAAGTTGTTGAGAATCAACTTATGCGAGATTTTGTTTTTAATAATAAGTCCACCATAACTTGATTTGTCAACAATCATGCTATCCAACACTATCAAATCCAATGACTTGTCTAATGAAGAGTGGTCACTCTTTACAGAGACAAGTTCCAAAGGTTGATGATAGTCTATTTCAATTGTTATTGGTAGTATAGTTTTGTGCTCAACAGCGTCTAGGCCATCAGGCACATGAGTTGAACCATCAAAGGCAGTTTCAATCAAGGCATCAAGGTCATAAATAAGTAGATTATCCCCCGTGAACAAGTAAATATATTCAACAACACGATCATTAAATTTGATCTTTTGAAGTTTAAACTTTTCAACTGACTGTTTAATTTGTATCAAATCATACATGTTGCTGGGCTTCACATAATTGACTGGGTTTTGGTCTGCAAATACCTTGGTTGACTGATTCTTCAACAAATAGAAATCACCATTGCTCAATAAGAATAAGAAGTGCTTCTTATCAAACATAGTAGTCTGCACAATGTCTTCTATGGAGATCTTGCTTTTAATCGTTGACAAGTGAATTGTTTTGTTGACACCAATGAAAATATTATAGTTAAGTTGTTTTGTCTTCTGAAGATCGGTGGAAGATGATGATTTGGCTATCTGTTTATTATTGTTGAGCTCAATAATAACCAAGCGGAGATCATTTGTCAATATCAAAAGATTTGTGACATGTTCTGTGATAACAATGGGATGAACGTTGATAAATGCTGACTTGAAGTCATATCTCCAGAGAATTAAGTCGCTGTCAAAGGCAAACTCTTCACCACCATTCCCGTACTTAGACTGTACAGTGTTGAGGACAATAAGTTCGTCCACAAATGTTTCCAGACTCTCTTCGTCTTCATTTGGTTTCCTGTTGATAAGCACCAAGTAATCATTAAACCAAAATTGGTTAACAATATTCAATGCATCCATGTAATAGTTTCTGAAGTTAAACCATAAAATGTGATTCACGTCACCAACAGAGTTGATATAAGGCGTAGAGACAGAAATATTATCTCCATAAGAAATGGCAAATTGATTGTAAATATTACGGGAAATTGTCAAGGAACCGTTAACACTCTTGAGAGATTTGTTTGAATGTCCATTATAGAACTCCGTCCTTGTTATGATGTGCTTGAATTTTGCCAATAACGGAAACCGGATAAAGATCTTGTTGTTTTGGATCACACTAATAAACTCATTGTTGTATAGAATCAATTGAGTATCTTCCTTCAATGACTTCAAGAGACCAACATAAAACAATTTCTCACCCTTTTTGTCGATCAAATACAAACCTGTGGTATTTGGCGATGTTATTAAATGTGAAGCCGTTAAGAATTTGCGGTTTTCATCATCTTTTCCATCCAACTCCTTTAGCACCTCATGAGTGCTAAACGATGATCCTCCAAACTTGGAGTGTATGGACCAATGTCCAGACTTGGGATCAAGCAAAGTAAAGAAACTTCCACATGAAGACCACGATATCTTTGCTGAGTGTGTTACAGAAACCTTTATTTCCTTCACCTTAATAAGGCAACTTTTGTCAATTTTGTACAACTCAAGTTTATTCTCAAGATTAATCAAAACAAGGTGACATTGTGGGTTGAAGACAATCTGGTGGATGGTTTTTTTACCAAAGTCAAAGATTTTTGTGCCCAATGGTTCAACCTCTCCTTTAGAATTGGGTTCAAACTTGAGCTTCCATGCATGTCCTTCCTCGTTAACAAAGATAAAGTAGTTGAAAAATATGTTGTAGTTGATATACTTGATCTCGGAGCACTGGGAGTACCATTGTGTTTCAGATAACAAGATAACCTCGTTATTAAAATTTGAGATGTTAATAATCTGAAAGCAGTTGAGGGAGTTTCGTTCTTCTTCCTCGGCGTCTTCTCTTTCATTTCTACTATTAAAGATCAAAAGGTTATGTGAGTTCTGTTTGAGCCAGTACCTTTCAAGGCCAATACCAATCTTGAGAACTTTGAAGATGGATAACTTGACGTACTCAATGGTGAAATTACAAAACTCATCTTCTATGGAGCTGTTATTAACATGTTCTATGTTCTCTAAGTTCGGCAGAAGACTTTGGTTGCCTTGGATGATAGTCTTGGTTGCACTCTTTATAAAAGTAGCCAATGAAAACTTCTGTGAGGTATGGCTCAATGGTAAACCTGCTTGGAGAATCTGCTCGTCTTTGGAGTTTGTAACTTCGTACAAGGATTTAGAATAATTTATGCTGACCAGGTATATGACAACGTACTTTCCACTTGTTTCAACAAAGAGGTTAACGTTGTTCATTTTCTGGAGTTGAGCGGTATTGACAGATACATGTTTGCATTTGACATTGATGTTGGTTCCGTGCTGTTGAATCGAGTCCGAGGAGCGTATATGGGATGCTGTAGGCAATAATGTAAACTGATTGTAAACATACACTGCAGACTTAGTGAGCACAACCAATAGTGGGGTTTGTGGTATTGTGACAAGCTTTATCACTGGTTCATTGAGAGCCAATGGCAACAGTAATTGAGGGCACGAATCCACCCACACCATTATTAGTTTTTTGTTGATAAGTGTTATGTGTCTAAAGTTATTTTCTCCAGATTTCCAACCGCGAATAGTCCCACCTTTTCCAAAAAGAGGACAACGCTTCTCAGCTGTTGCCAGGAAAGATACAGACAAAGCATAATGTTCGATGGTGAGATCTATTACTTTTAAAATGGAAGGTTTATTAATTACTACAGAAATTCAGCTATTTTCTATATCGTACTGTTGCATGTTGTATGGATCATCACCTTTGTTGATGTGATCAAATAAATCAGCCATTTCTAGGTCCAAATTGCCAATGATGGTATTCGTCTTGCCATATTTCAGACAAAATTGCTTGGAACCTTCTAACGCACATTGAATATTATCGTCATTGAATCCCAACTGCTTGTTCCGAACTTGTTCATACGAAGCTGGAATTTGCAACGTTTGATTATCAGCTTGGTTTCTCATGACCAACATTGGATTCTCAAACTGCAAAATTTCATTTAACAACCCCTTGATGTTGATTTTGGATACCGTGTAGTCTGCTGAAGACAACATCATGGTCAAATAATCTTCTGATTTCCAATCTCCCTCACCTGTACGTTCTAAAGAATTCACATTCCAAGTAGAGATACCATTGGAGAGTAAGACATTGAACCCAGTGCATTGTGTTCTAGGTTGATCTAAATTCCACCCCACAACGGGCATATCCAACGAAATGTACGAAGAGACATGCGAAGTCCTGTACACATTCCGGTCATCTATCTGATCCTTCACAATGACAACCAAGTTTGGTCTATACATCCGCTCAGCACATCCGCAATTGTCAAGATGTGCACGAGGAAATCCAACCCAAATTTCACGATTTGGAGCAATCACTTCGGACAATGCTTTTCCTGTCGAAGCGACTAATCCATTAACACTTATCATTTGTGTACCCCCCCTTAAAGGACCCACTGGAGCTGTAATTGAAAGGGTCTCGTTCATTCTGTACTCAAACTCACACTGACCTGTTTCAAGCAGACACCGTAAAATGTCTAGACTGGACCAGCGATACACCATAAGCAAGTCTTCGTCATAGCCAAGCTGTTCACGTTTCAGTTGTTGGATCATCGGCACCCAGTTCTTTTGCATAACTGCTGGAGTATCCTTCATTTCCAAACCAATGGTCCTACTGTACACCTTGTCGTCAAACTTAGGGTTTGCTCTACCATCGGTAAGTTCTTTGCCCTTTTGGTCTTGCCATGGCCACGTGAAGAAGATTGTTCTATAATGTTTAGCCTTCTTCTCTGTCTCGGGGTACTTGCGATGGTACGCATTGAAAATCAACATAGGCTCGTCATAGCCCTGTTTGTTACGGACCAATGAAACGAGAGAGTCTTCAGGCCCCCAGTACTTCTGATTGAGGTTTTTGATGTCGTAATAAAATGGGACTGGAACGATGCCAGGAAGTGAAATTGCCTTGAAGCCATCGTTCGACGGTACCACTAAAGTGGTATTCTTCAACTCAACCCAGTTCTCATCATAAGCTTGAGCATAAACCAACGAGAATCTGGCGTGGTTTCGTATCTTGTTTGGGGTATAAATAATTCGGGAAATCATGTAATGTACTCCATGATCCTCAAGCCATACGGAAGATCCCGCCATACGAAACCAGAATTTGTGGGCAACATTATGTTTGAGTTGGAGTTTGAGCCAAGGGTAGAAGAAATCTGAAATATCCAGGAGGTAATGGTTTGAGCCAGCTTCTATTTGGGCAACAATGTCATTAAGTAAATCGCGAATATCGATTTGCAAGTTGCGGGCTTGGTCTATCTGGATAGTGGATTCTTGTTGGATTTTGCCGCAGTTTTCTTCCTTAAGGTCAATAGACTCGAAAGTGTCGTAGACAGTGATGTTGTGTTTGTGGTAAGGGCCCTGGAGCTGATCTACAATAGACTTACCTTTTGGTGGACCTGATGTTACTGGAATATCAGCCAACCTAGGGTTTTCATCAAGAAATTGTTTGATTTGACTGTGAGGGAAACCCTTGGGGAAGATAACGCTGGGCTTTGTTCGAGGCGACTGTGAATGTCCGCCACCCAGACTGTATGTGTCCTTGAGCTCCTCTATTAAGCCATATTCATAGTAGTGTTGATGGAACAGGATACCTCCCACTAGAAAGACACACACTGCCACCAGCAACACCAAAATGAGATTTCGTTTAGAAAGATACCCTACCAACATGAAAGACCGTAAGCAACAATTATACGATTTACATTTAGAGATTTCATGGACTTTTATAATAATAATAATAATATAATTTTGAGGTTTCATATTTTTTGGTGAGAGATTTCAGTTGAGGCGCGCGCCAGATGTTACTGTTTCGGAGATTACCAACTATTGTCTGCCGTGATAAGAAAATGGTGGAAGTATTGGGAAAAATGTATGTTTTGACTCTGAGTTGGAGCTTTTGAGATAAAACATGAATAATGGGTTGTTTTGATTCAGTCCTCAGCAATTTGCATGGAAAAGTTCCCACTGGAACATTCACACATCAGCTCACCACATTTTGTAATGTCTAAAATGTTTTGTCTGGCCTCCATGAAATTGGGCATCTTTTGCAGTTTAGGATCTGCCAATGTATCAACTGTACTGCACTGCCTCCTAATCTAACGAGTTTTGTGACTGTTTCCTCAAACCAAAAAAATACAATGCAACAACATTACTCAGAAACAATGGCATGATGTGTCGCAAAAGTGCCTGAAAGTAGGGTGTAACACGAATCAATTTAAAGTATTTGCGTTTACATACTAGTACTCATGTTTTACCTGGCGCTGCGGGGTCAAACAGCCCCCTCAGCCGCGTCGCCCCATTAAGCTGCCGAAGTAGTAGCCTTGACCAGATTCTGGGAAGTAGAAGCTGTCTGCAACATATAAACAGATGTCATGTTGCGGGCGATATCTTCGTTGTATTCATCCATATGGTATGAATCATTTAAATGATTGATACTACTGAACAACTCCTCCATTCCAGTATCTGGATTTTTAAGAATGAATTTGCCATATCTCGAACAAAAATTCCAGGAACTAGCTAATGCACATTCGATATTCTCATCGTTTCCCAATTGCTTCACCTTTGATACTTTTGAAGTACTACCAGAGTCGGTGGTATTTTTAAGAAATAATGTGGGGTTGTCCATCTGCAAAACTTGGTCCAATATACCTTTGATATTTACTTTGGTTACGGTGTAATCCCCAGATGATAACATCAAAGTCATATAATCGTCCGATCTCCAATTGCCTTCATTATTAGGTTCTAGAGAATTAATATTCCAACTCGAGATTCCACTGGAAATCAAGATGTTGAGATACTTTTCCTCGCACACTTGTCTTGGGTGTTCCAAGTCCCATCCCACGACGGGCATATCAAACGAAATGTATGACGAGACATGAGAAACTTTGTAAACGTCGCGACTGCCTATGCGATCTTTGATTATAACTACCAAATTTGGTCTGTACATTCTTTCTCCACAACCACATCGTTTGATATGAGCACGAGGAAATCCAACCCAGATTTCACGGTTGCGAGGAATCACTTGGGACAATTCTGTTCCTGTTGAAGCAATCAACTCGTTTACACTTAACATTTGTGTTCCCCCACGTAAAGGACCAACTAGGGCATTGTATGGAAGCTTGTCATTCATTTTGTACTCAAACTCACACTGGGCTGTTTCAAGCAGACATTGCAAAATGGCTAAACTTGACCAACGATATACAACTAGAATATCTTTATCATATCCATTTAACTGACGAGATTGTTGCAGGACCATTGGAACCCAGTTCTTTTGCAACTTTTGAGTTGGAATGCCCTTAATGCTCATCTGTAATGTCCTGGCATAGATCTTGCCCGTATACAATACATTGGGCTCACCATCTAACAATTCCTTACCCTTTTGCTCTTGCCACGGCCAGGTCAAAAATAAAGACCGATAAAACTCGGGCTTTTTCCTGCCGTACTTGTCCTTTTGTTGGTTGGGGTATTTGCGATGGAATGCATTGAAAATCAACAATGGCTCGTCGTAACCCTGTTTGTTACGGACTAACGTAACAAGGGCATCCTCAGGTCCCGCGAATCTTCTCACGGTGTTTTTGAGGTTGTAATAGAAAGGGACTGGAACAATACTCGGTAAATTTATCGTCTTATAGCCTTTGTTTGACGGCACCACCAAAGTTGTATTCTTCAACTCAACCCAGTTCTCATCATAGGCCTGAGCATAAACCAATGAAAATTTTGCATGATTTTTAATTGTATCTGCTGTATAAATAACTCGAGAGATCATGTAATGCACTCCGTAATCTTCGAGCCAAACAGAAGACCCCGACATACGGTACCAGAACTTGTGTGCCACATCATGCTGGAGTTGTAATTTAAGCCACGGATAGTAGAAATCTGAGAAATCTTGAAGGTAGTGGTTTGAGCCAGATTCTAGTTGGGCAATAATGTCATTAAGCAAATCGCGAATATCGATTTGCAAGTTGCGGACTTGGTCAATCTGGATGGTGGATTCTTTTTGGATTTTACCACAATTTCTAACCTTACCTTTTGGTGTTTTGGGTGTGTTGTAGACAGTGATGTTATGTTTGTGGTACGAGCTTTGGAGTTGGTCTGTAATAGACCGTTGATCTCCAGGACCTGAAATTACTGCAAAATCAGCCAAGGTAGGGTTTTCTCTGAGAACTAGTTTGATTTGTTCTTCTGAAATACCCCTTGGCATGATAACCAGATTCAAGTACTTTACCTGGTATGCTATGGGTTTTTGCTCCAGAAGGTAGATATTTTTGAATTCCAGCACTAAGTCATAGTCGTGAACATGTTGATAATACAGAAGTACCACAAGAAAAATTATGGCAATCACCAATAGTACCAGAAGTATTTGCTTGGACAGGGATCTTAGCATCTTTCTACGGAACGATGGATGAAGAAAGGTTAAAAATTGGTCAAGGTTTGGATTTCTGCTTTCGACAACAACCCTATTTTATACCCACAAACACTGTTGGTACTTCTTGGGCTATGTCACAAAGAAGAAGCTTGTATTACAAGTTATCTAGAAGTTGAAGATCAGCGAGTGAATAAAACGCACGAAAAGTTGAAAACTGACTTAGTATTTGAGATGACGTTACATCTTGGAAATTGTTGTCAGACGTTCCCTGTTGCAACATAAAAATATCGATGCGCTGGCCGAGTACTTCTTACATTGCACAAATTCATAAAATTAATCCATAAGAGAAACGACTATATTGATGTGAGAACATGCTATCTAGATATACAGTGAACATGGATTCTGTATGTGTATTTGTATGTGTGTGTGTGTGTGTGTGTGTGGGATCGTCACCAAGAATAAAGATCGTCACGCCAATAAATCTCGTGGTGTTTATCTTTGTTATTTTTGGTATTTTTATATTTATAAAATTTTAATTGTCAGAAATGGGCGTGTGGTCTAGTGGTATGATTCTCGCTTTGGGTAGCAACTCAGCAATGAGTTTTCTACAAATATGCGAGAGGCCCTGGGTTCAATTCCCAGTATGCCCCTTCTTTTTTGCCAGTTCTTTGATCCCTTATTCAATCTAAATTGTTACCTATGGTATATTATTTGCATACATCTTTCTTCGTTAGTTACTGCTCGATTCTTTTGATGTTACGTTTGTATTAAAAAAGCTATAATAATATAATAAGGAAGTATGTGTGTATATGATATGACTTTTTTAACGGTAAGATTTTTGGAATCTGGCTCTGGCACCACGACCACCGAACTTCTTTGGTTCCATTCTTCTAGAGTCAGCAACCAACAAGGTTTTGTCGTAAGCAGCGAAGACCTTCTTCAATTCGTTCTTGGAGGCTTCGTCAACGTATTTTTGGTGGTAAGCAATCAAACCCTTAGCAATAGCTTGTCTGATAGCGTAAACTTGAGAAACGTGACCACCACCGGTGACCTTAACTCTGATGTCGATGTTTTGGAACTTGTCTAAGCCAACCAAGGTTAATGGTTCGTAAACCTTGAAACGGAGGATTTCTGGTTGGACTAAAGTGATTGGGGAACCGTTAACTTTAATTAAACCCTTACCGGCCTTAACGTGAGCAACGGCAGTAGCGGTCTTCTTTTTACCAAAGGTCTAAAATGTTAGTATTATAATCTAAAACTCGAACTGGGAATCAGATTCTAAACCTCCCCGTTGTAGTCGGGAAGTATCTATTTTGAAGCTTCATTCGTTCATAGGTTCCATTTATGGCTGTGAATCTCAGTGTGACAACAGTGCATTGCACTGCTCTGTATTGTTGGTACATACTTGGACAGATTGAGTGGACATTGTAGCTGGCTTACTGTTACAACTAGTATAAAATTTTTTTGATGAAAAATTTATTTAACCATATGGGAGAGAAAAATGAAAAATTTACCAGGCAGGATTAGCACGTGAGTTTATATGCCGGATAATTAATACCATACAAAATCCTCGCTTGACTGCGATCCAACTCGATCGCACAGCGGGACCAGATTTGATCGGGAAGTCGCACGACGTGCTTTATTTTACGCGGTTCACAGAATTTACACACAAATACTCGCGTGACTATGTGACTGCTTCGCACTTTACGTTAACTTGCAATATCTTTTACAGATTAGACACAATCCGCACCCACAACTCGCTGAATAGTGAATCGATTGTGTGCAGTTTCACTCTGAAAATTTTTTTCACCTTCTCGCTAACTACTCTGAAAAGTTTTATCACCTCGCAAAAGTTTTCTAGTCTTTTAGTTACTCTTGAAATTAACCTTCGTCATGGCTATCGCAAAGAACTTACCATTATTAAAGAATCATTTCAGAAAGCACTGGCAAGAACGTGTCAGAGTTCACTTTGACCAAGCTGGTAAGAAGGCTTCCAGAAGACAAGCCAGATTATCTAAGGCTGCCAAGGTTGCCCCAAGACCAATCGACTCCCTCAGACCAATCGTCAGAGCTCCAACCATCAAATACAACAGAAAGGTTAGAGCTGGTAGAGGTTTCACCTTGGCTGAATTGAAGGCCGTCTCTTTATCTGCCAAATACGCCAGAACCATTGGTATCTCCGTTGACCACAGAAGACAAAACAAGTCTCAAGAAACCTTCGACGCCAACGTTGCCAGATTACAAGAATACAAGTCTAAGTTGGTCATCTTTGACAAGAAGACTAAGGCTTCTGAAGCTGCTGCTTACGAACAAATTTCTACCCCAGCTGTCTTCCCAGTTGTCCAACCAGAAATTGAATCTGCTCCAAGAGCTGTTGAACAAACTGAACAATCTGCTTACAGAACTTTAAGATTGGCCAGATCTGACAAGAGATACAAGGGTATCAGAGAAAAGCGTGCCAAGGAAAAGGCTGAAGCTGAAGCTGAAAAGAAGAAGAAGTAAACTAGTTAGTTTAAGTCGATAATCCACAACTTCATCTGTTTTGTTGATCTCCATATATTAATAAATACACCAGAATAATATATATTGTACTCACAGACTTGCTGGGAGTGTGCTGACACAGTGAATACTTTGGGAGTCTTAGCCAAATTCGTACTGATCTGAGGTCTTCTCTTACTACTTCAATTTGATATATTTTTCTGTTTTTATTCAACCTAATATAATGTATACCTAATTACTACCCATATAAAGCAATGTAAAATTTAAGATATAGCGATTAAACTTAATCGAACAAACCGAAACCCATGTCGTCATCGGATTCTTCCTTAGCTTCTTCGGCCTTTTCTTCGGCGACTTCTTCAGCAGCACCACCGGCAGCGGCAGCAGCAGCTGGAGCAGCAGCAGAACCAGCAGAAGCGGAGATGTTGAAGAACAAGTCCTTCAAGTTCTTACCTTCCAAAGCCTTGGCGTAGATGTCAGCCCAGATACCTTCAATTTCAACGTTGGCGGTGGAAACCAAGGTGTTCAACTTTTCAGCAGAGATTTCGACTTCAGCGTCAGCCAAGATCAAGGCGGCGTAGGATAAAGCAGTTTCAACAGACATTGTGTACTAGAGATAATCGATTTAAGCAGTAACTCGAAATGTGTGCAGACTATTTCTTAGTTGTACAGGGTAAGAAAGTGAAGGTGTTCAAAAAATTTTCAGATGTAGTCGCACTGGCACCAGGCAGTTGTTAGTGCGCGCATCGAATTTGGTAGTATGAGGATTATAATTTAGGGTACAAACCCTAAGGCACGTGTTCGCACTATTTTATTTGTTCCCCAGGCTAGGCCCTATTGTGGATATGACTGGTAACAGCCAGAGATACGAAAGATCACCGTTACGATTGTGATTTTCTGTTAACGGCTCTGAAACATATTGTTGTGAATCCTCAGGTGAGTCTTTGGATCTAAACAGACTAAACTTGTTTTAATCCCTCGTACCATTAGCTTGCTGCTCCAAGCTGAGTGGTGGATTTTGCAACCAACATTGCCGAAACCCGCTTTTGCGGAGATCCCGATAACACCGAGATATATCTATATCGGAATTCCTTATAAATCAACCAATTAATAGATAAACCGAAATTAAAGAATATTACACAGTAATTCGTGCATAATATAATAATTCATGTATAACATCTAGGTCCTTTGTTCCCAAATTATATTATAATTATGCATATACTAAAACTGCTGGAATTTAAAAAAATATCTGTTTGACCGTTGCATGGAGGTGAAGTGCAAGCGGCACTCACGCTAAAATTAACCTTAGTCGTTTAATTATCCTTTGGTCGAACCCATAGCAACATTGTCTCGTAAGAAATTGGTATGCTAAAAAGCCGATTCGAATTATGGAGCTTGGGCCAATGAACCATTCTGTTCTCCTCCTCTCATTTATACGATTGATCACAGTCAATCCGACAAGTATAAATACGTAGGATTTGCCACGACTTGAAGCAAATAATTATCTCAATCCTCCCTCTTCAAAACACTCAAAATGCAATTCTCTATCCTTACCGCTATCGCTGTTATCTCCTCAGTTGCCGTCGCTGACACTACGACAAACTACAACACTTACCCATCGGTTCCTCAGACTGCTTCCATCAACGGTTTTGCTGACCCAATCTTTGGAAAGGTTTCTAACTGTGTTCAAGTTTGTCTCTTGGTTAACGAAGACACCTCTAACACTCCATGTCCATACTGGGACACTGGCTGCTTGTGTGAAATGCCTCAATTTGGTGACAAAGTTGCTGCTTGTATTGCTGAAAGCTGCAAGGGAGAACAGGCTGCTACTGCTACTTCTGTAGCTCAATCCGTTTGTTCTTCTGCTGGTGTGCCATCTCCTTACTGGTGGCTTCCAGCTAGTGACAGTTCAGCTTTGGCTTCAGCAGTTACTGCTTCCCCATAAATTTTTTATTAAATTTGACCTGTTTCTATATTTTTACTAACTTCGTTTTTTTTGCAGCAAAAATATAAAACTTTTTTTTTTAAACTATATTAAGTACCATCTCTTGCTTGACAGAACTCAAGGTACCAGCCTTTAGTCCAAAGTCTAATCCGTTTACCATAGATCATGAAAGGAATAGCGCTCATCATAATAACGAACTCAATAACCGCCATTATTATAAATGAGTGCGTAACACCCATGGCAGAGATCCAAGGAGAACAGGAAAACGTGAAGATACAGCCAATAAGGTTGTTAATTACAGACACACCTGTCATCATTTCAATCACCATTTCGGGGTAAGCGTCCATCAAATAACCCATGGAAACATCACCCGAACTACCAAATCCAAAGCCTGCCATTCCAAGGCCAATGTATGTGGGAACCCAACCCCAATGTTTATCAGTACCAACAGCAAACAAGATTAAACCAACGGGTGATACAACAGCAGGAAGAAGTAAAAACCAAAGACGGTACTCAGCTTCTTGAATCCCGTTGTTTCTCTTGGCCATCCAAATTGTGAAGTAATCCGAGAGGAGACCTGCAAACAAACACCCAATAATTGCACCAATCAAGGTGGGCACATTCATGATACCAACAGCAATATTCCCGTAGTTGTAAGGGGCTTCGGGATAATTATCGTCTTCAACAGTAATGTAGAAGGTTAACAATGCATCCTGAATACCCCATACTAAACCCGAAAAGATGACTGGAGGGTACATGAACACTTTAGTCAATAACCTGAGTTGGCGCAAATATTGTTTCACGCCCCAACCTTTCAAGTTTGGAGCAGGGGTGATGAGTTTCGTTAACTGCCAGTACGACTTTGGTGGGTCATTGAAACCAGTGTCATTCAAAATGTCATCGATTGCGTTTTCTTCAATTGGTTGGCTTATGATCGGGGTATTGCCTGTGTCCTTTTCTGGTTCAGAAGAAGACGTACTAGCTCTGTCAGAAAACTTGACGTATCCCTTAAACTGAGATCTGTCAAAAGCGGTTTCGTTCAATAGGAAAACAATCACAAAAAGTAATGCCCCAGATATTATTGCACCGAACCAACCAACCCACCTAAAACCAGGGCCCTGAATGACAAATTCGGCAAGCAAAGGTCCTAAATAAGTACCCACCGAGGTAGACAAGATATAACCAGTAAGAACAGAACCAAGTTGATGTTGGAAATATAAGTCAGATAAACTTAACTGAACCTGGGCTTCCGCACAGGATTCCGAGATCCCGACAAATAACTGAGACCAGACCGAGTCACTCGTTCTCTTTGCCAAAGCAAACCAGATAGAACCGAGTAATCCCAAAAAGATACAGATAAAGTAACTGATTTTTCTTCCGTAAAGTGAAGCCAATGGGGTCAAAAAGAAGGTACCGGCAGCTATCCCAATAAACAAAACACCAGCACCAGTGTTCATGGCCCCGTAAGAGATACCATAAAGTGTATTAAGAGCATCTTGAGTAGAAGAAGCATCGTTGGAGGTGGCGGCGGTGAATCCTGTTATAACTGCCAAAATTAAAAAGTTGCCTGCCTTTCTGAGTACAGACCAGTTGAGTGGATCGTTACGGGAATCACTGGGCTGAGGCATAAGAATGATTTTTCCGCTGGTTTTCACCCTCTTGGATGGGTCTTGATCGACGTTACCATCTTCCGGCTCGACGTTAAAAGAATAGATGTTGAAGGTACCAGGAATAAATTCATCATTGGTACGGTCGTTGATCTCGACATGCGTACTAACGATAGATAGAACACCTTCACCCATGTTTAGATTATGGTTTACTTAGACAAAAAATGCCAACCGAGAGTTAGCAGCGCTAGTCTATATAGTAACATGGGGAGTGCGGTGTTATCTTGAAACTGTCTTATCTAATTGAAAATCAGCCCGATCTATTGGCGAAAGAAGAGGAAAATCCTGCACAGGATTGAATTATGCCCGCAATAAGGTGGAGATGACACCAAAGAAAATATTGGAGCCGCTTCCAATTTCGACCTGATTGGGCGGATCGCGGCTACGCCCTCGAGCTGCAAGAAAAGCGCCTTTAGTGTTACTAAGTTTGGAGATTCATGATGGCACCCGCATGACCTAAATGACCTAAATCCACTTTTCCCATAGTTACTATGGGGAATCGTAGGATTAGACGTTCTTCTGTCTACACTGGACTCTTGGCATATCTGTCAATATGTCAAGTGTCAAAAAAAGTTGGACACGGTATCACCGAGCCAAACGCCGGGGCTTGAAAGATGACAAAACCACGAAGAGGTCGTGGAGGGCAATCACGAGAGGAGGTGAATCGGATGTGGAATACCCTTTCCTCTCCTGCAGACGTTGCACTCTCTGTAAATTATCCCGCACTGGTGGGGATAATTTTGTCCTATTGTGACGTCAAGCGAAATTCTATACTGTGATTTTTGAGGCGTAGACACCTTGGGCTAGAGAGTGCCGTAGAGGGCACTAGTGACCGTTGGTTGCAAATACCAGTGTGCTCCCCGCGTTTTAGTTATAGGAAGTACCGTTGCAGTTGTCCACGTTGTTGCCCGCGTTCAAATGGCCACGAATCCAACATTTTGCCTGAGCGCATCCACCTCGCCAGTTTTCTTTACAGGACGAGCGGGGCAGTAAACGGAGCGCTGTAGGTTTTAAGCGAAACTCAACTCAGTTCTGAGTTCTAGTAACTAAGTCAAAGAGTAGAATATTTATGGCCAGTGTAGGGTGAAGTGGACCAACTGATGGATATGAATGAGCATAAAGCGGACGGGGGTGACTTTGTCGTATCCAACTAAAACCTAAACTAAAACAAGAACCAGAGAGGGAAGTTGAACTAGCACCAGAACCAAGATACAAACGCTCCCCTTCAAAGTCTACTCAGCCTCAGTGTAAACGCTATCTAAGTATCTGACAATTCTGCCTGTGATGTCATAGCTTCAACTTTACCATATCTATTTATCAAGAAATGGGTTTCGTGTACCGTTCTCCCTTGAAACGGAAAAGGAAAAGCGCATCCACGCGGGTAGATATCGAAAAAAAGTGGACTGGCGATCGGAAGCAGAACTGCACCCAAAATTCGCTCCTTGCGATGATTTCAACTGAGAATCCGTGTTTATGTTTGTGTTATGGTTGATGGTTAAATAAACAAATACGTCACGGGATACTGTGATAGTATTTTGTTTTCTCTGCAGCCGGTGCTTACGTTATGCAATTTTTCAATTGTGCAATTATTGTAATCGGGAGGATCGGCGACTGATCCGATCTCGTGGGTGGATGGAGGGGCAGGAGTTATCGCTTTTGAAATACCGGACCGGGGATCATTGGCAAAAATCGCCAACCACCACTTCCACTTTCGTCAAATATTTCACCCACGGCAAACATAAAGTTTGAGCATCTCTTGGTGTCTGGCTCCAACTCGAGACAATGTACGACACTTGGTTACAGGAATGTTACTAAATCTAAGTTCAAAGGTTAAATGGCCTAAATCACAACCAGTGTGCTGGTTGGGCCATGCAATTAAGCTCGGGTAGCGTGCAGGCCGATTCACCACTGGCAACTTTGTTTGTTTGTTTAGACACGGCTAAAAATAACTGGCCGGAAAATTAAGCTTCTACCAAACAGGAAGTTTTAGACTTAGACGACCGAGTGGGTAAGAGCGAAGTAGGGAAAAGCACCGAGAAGCAGGCTGACGTAAGTGATTGGTTGTAGCACTGCGTTTGCAGAAAATCTTGGATACCAAGCCCTAGTCATGCCGAGTGCGAGAGTGTGGGAAAGTAACGTGGTTGCGTGTTACTAAGAACTGACGCGTGCCCCCTGAATTTATCAGTGTGGCCAATCCCTGCGTATTATTGACAGGCGCTACCGCGTGCGTGCGTGCCGGCACTTTATCGTAGCATACTATGATCCGCAGTCGGAATAATTTCAGTGGGCTGGAAAAAAAATACTACGCCATGCGCACGGAACATTTGGTGCCACGGCCCCAAGCCCGTCGAAATCCGTACTGTTTGGCTTACCCGGTGGCTCAGCCAGCATACCGACCGCGCCATCACCATCGTAAACCCCCCACCATTCCATAGTTGCAGCTCCAGTGACGGCGGGTTTCAGAAAATGTACACAAACAAACCAGCGTTTTGAACGTCTGGGTATGAGCACTTGATAACCCTTGTTCCCGATTGGGAAATTGATTTTACTACTTGCAGCAAGGTACGCAACCACCTTTTTTTTAGATAGAAACCCACCAGTCCACAAATACAATTAATTGTCTGTGGAGCCACGGCCAAAGCCGCCAACGCACACCAGTTGTCCCAACATTCCTGATAGATAGATACAACTTTCTCTACTCGGCACTGTAAACATTAGGCTTTTTTTTAGGCGTTAACCATGGTTTTTATCCGAGTTTTGTCTACACGCTCTTGTGTCAATTTCTTTTTTTGGTACCAGCAAAGCTTATTTTTAAGGGATGGTGTAACAGAATTTATTTACCGAGTAACCTCACCCATTTTCTCTATATAAATTTCGCAACCCTCACCTATTTATATCGCCATTTGTTTACAAGCCTTAAAAACTAATAAAAACAATTGGCACTGTATATATAGAGCGTGCCTCCCTAGTCTTCCCCAGATCTATCAAACAGTTTCACCTACTAGTAGATCAACACGTTCTTGAGACTCAATTTCAACCAGCATCTTCCCATTGATTAACACCCTCCCCCTCCATATACTACTATTATGAAGGTGTTTTCCTTGTTGATTGCATTGGTGGCCGCTGTGTCTGCAGCCCCCGCCTTTGAAAACCCCCTTACTTCAGACAATGGTAATATCAAGAAGTTAACAAAGAAAGGCGTCGCCTGGGACTACGAAAACGATATCGTTCGCGGTGTCAATCTCGGCGGCTGGTTTGTTCTTGAACCATATATTACACCATCCCTCTTCTCGGTATGGTCGCAACCAAACGACGACTCGCAGGTTCCTGTTGACGAATATCACTACACCCAGAAATTGGGTAAGGACGTTGCATTCAGCAGATTGGATGCCCACTGGTCCTCTTGGTACACCGCAAAGGATTTCGAACAAATGGAATCGTTGGGTTTGAACTTGGTCCGTATTCCAATCGGTTACTGGGCCTTTGACTTATTGGACAATGACCCATACGTTCAAGGTCAAGTTAAGTACTTGGACCAAGCTCTTGGCTGGGCCCGTCAATACAACTTGAAGGTCTGGATTGACTTACACGGTGCTCCAGGATCTCAGAACGGGTTTGACAACTCAGGATTGAGAGACGTCATCCAATTCCAAGAAGGAAACAATGTCCAATTTACCTTGAATGTATTGGAGACTATTTTCCAAAAGTACGGCGGTGACAACTACTCTGATGTCGTTGTTGGTATCGAATTATTGAACGAACCATTGGGCCCAGCCCTCGACATGAACAACTTGAAGACCTTCTACAACAACGGTTACCAAGCCTTGAGAAACACCGGCTCGGTTACCCCAGCCATTGTTCACGATGCTTTCCAACAAGGCAACTACTGGGACGATTTCTTAACTGTCCAAGACGGTGCCTGGAACGTTGTTATTGACCACCACCACTACCAAGTCTTTTCTCCCGACGAATTATCTCGTGATATTGACCAACACGTTCAAGTTACCTGTAACCAAGGCTGGACTGCCAAGAAGGAGGGCCACTGGAACGTCGTTGGTGAATGGTCTGCTGCCTTAACTGACTGTGCCAAATGGTTAAACGGTGTCGGCCGTGGTGCTCGTTGGTCTGGTGACTACGACAACTCTCCTAACTTTGGTTCTTGTTCGAACTACTGGACTATTGAGAACTGGACCAGCGAATACAAGCAGAATGTCCGTAAATACATTGAAGCCCAATTGGATGCCGCCGAACAAACCGGTGGCTGGATTTTCTGGAACTGGAAGTGTGAAAACGCTGACGACTGGGACTTCCAACGTTTGACGAATGAGCAAGTTTTCCCACAACCACTCACTGACAGAACGTACCCTAACCAATGTGGATTTTGATCAAAAGTCGAAAACAAACAAACAAACGAACAAAAAATAACTAAACATAGAATTGCCCTGGTTGGAACAGAGGGGCTAAAGGGGGCCGAGCCCCGTATTGATTATTTCTTCACGCACCATTTAATTTCGAAATCACTATTTATTTCACAAGCCTTGTAAGAAATTTGCAGTCTAATTTAAAATTTCCTCAAGCGGTAATTGGCTGCTGAATTTTTTAGACTATTTGTAGAACTAAAATACATCACGAACAAATTACTTGACGAGGGGAACGGTAGCAATGTTACTGTTACGCGGAAACATCTTGGCCCATATTATAAACGACTCTTACCATACACATCAGTAAAGGCATCTTTGTATAAATCGGATGCCACCAACTTCTTCAATCCTTCAACAAGCTTGTCACTGGCATACTCAAAGTCACTGAATTCAGTATAAACCTGACACGAAAACCGGGAATACAACTTACCGTTATGAATCACAATGGGGACATACGTCTTCTGATCATATGCCAATTGGATTTCGAGTGACTCCTCTAACTTGACGTAATTTTTCGCCAATACTTCCAAATCAAGTCCTATTTCTTGGATGGGGACCTCGACATTGACCAAACTGGTCACTAAAGTGTCGTCACTATTGGTAATATAGCTCGTATTCCACTTGGCGGCGATTTTTTGTCCAACTTCTCTAGCCAAACTGGTGGTGTAGTCATAAATCGCCTGTTCACCGCCACATACTTCACGTCTAAATTTGATGGCTTCAGGTATAACCGAGATTTGCCCAAATGTAGTGGTGCCAGTGAAGGCGAACTTGTTGACCAACAAGTTTTTCTCGGTTTCCGGGTCCAAAGTAGCGGCGTCAGGAACATAACTGTGACTGATAGGCATTGTTTGCAACGTTCTATGGTGCTTAGGATCGACATACACTACGGCACATCCCAGCGGAACAAACAACCATTTGTGCAAGTTGGTCACAAAGAAATCGGGCTTGAAGTCAGATATGTTCACAGGGATCTGGCCAATAACATGGGCCCCATCGACCAACGAAAGGGCACCATATTTGGCAGTCAATTTAGTCAATTCTTCAAAGGGAAGACGGGCAGAGGGCATAGACGAGATACCATCAAACATCACCAACTTTGGTTTCTCTTTCAGCAATACTTGCTCGAACCTCCGCAAGATCTCGTCGTTCTCAATTGGGTAGTCTAAGGTTACCACAAATACTTCGATACCAATACGTGATTTAATGAATTCCACCGTGTTCCGACAACTTCCGTAAGTAGTACTGTGGATAACCACCTTGTCGCCCTTTCTAAACGGAAGACTCCTCAAGATAGCATTGACCCCTGTTGTTGTGTTGGTCGTGAGGGCGAGATTGTGATAGTCCACGGCGAGAAACTCACCCAAAGCTTCCAATGCGTTTCTGTACTCCGTCTGTTGTTCAAACCGGATAAACCTGTCCCGGTACCCAAAGTCGTGCTTTAAAGCATGGACGAACTTGTCGATGATAGGATCGGGAACAACCCCGTACGAACCATGGTTCACTGGATAAATGTCGGCCAACACAGTACTGAAGTACTTTTCGCGAAAGGGTCTACCAAATTGAGTCATATGGAGTTAGGATTGGAGGCAATTGATTGACATTTATATATTTGTACATTATAGTGGGGGAAAGGAGACGATTAGATAAGAACTGTATACAAGATCGGAGCCGTCCTGTGTTCAGACTGGAATAGGCTCATGTTGAGTCATGTTGACTAACTGTGGCACCTTTATTGCAGGTAGGCAGTGTTATAAAGTTTGGCCCAGTGACTCACAGAGGCTATCTATAACAACAGTCTATACATTGTGAAGGTGGATGTAGGAAATGGAAACGGACACCACATCACGTCATTGTATTGGTACTTCCACCTTCAACCATTGACGAAATTCCTACTGAATTATTCCTTACTAAGTACAGACTCTATTATTTGGACTACGAATTCCCTCAAATACGTTATCTTCTTTCTGTAGGTCCAGTTGTATAAATTGGCCGACTCTTTTGGCAGACATTTTTTGTGCCATCGCTTTTTGCAACCATTCCGTGTTGCGACGAGTAAATATACCATTTGTGCAGTTTTTGCTAACAGGTGAGAAGTCTGTTACATGTAAATCTGGATAACAGTAATAATACAAAGAAACTACTCCATCGGTGGTGTTGGTCTTTGAAGATTGGGGCTGCAGTTGCATAAAACTAAAGTGTGTTTGGGTGGATGTTATATGCTATGTATGTCCAATTTGCTTTGAATCCAAAAGAAAGATTACAATCACAAACCATGCAATAGTCTTGACGTTATAGATACAAGAAGACAACCACAACAATACGGAAAGGTTTTAACAACGAATAATACTCAATCCTATTTGTGTGGAGAAAGCAAGCAGATGTCTCCAGTAGATACACGAATACGAGTGAAACTCTTCAAGAAATAACCAGAGTTGCTTGATTAAGTAATTTTAGAGTTTATGTACCCGATTTCAACTGTAGCAGAGCAAATTTGCCATTTTTAATTATACGACAAGTACCTCAGCAAATATCACACTAGCCCCAATTAATCAACTAATCATCAACCGTGGAAAATTAACACGTCCACAGCTGACAAATAAAAACCCTCAAACACAACTCGGCCACTTCAGTAACCCAGAACAGAATACGAGACACCCATTTTCGGGCTCATTATATACCGCAGATGGCTATAACACTTTTCTGTCTGCAGTACTGCCATCAAATTTTCCGAACAAGGAACTTGCCTCCACCATCTTGATCTGTCTGACCAATGCTTTCTCGGGTGTCGCTAGGCTTCCAGAAGACAGGAGTACAACTAATAAGACGGAATGTGGGTCTATTATACAGACCCACTTTGTTGAGGCCTGTTTCAGTGTCTTTACTCCAGCAGCCACTTGTACGGCATTATACGATAGGGCGGGAGAAGGAGATCGAACAAGCGAAGAAACGAGATGAGTTGAAGCAATTGAAGGACCGGAACACCGAAGCTTCCAAAGAGGAACCCACCGATCCAGAACCGATAAAAAAGGAACACAAGGAGTTTGATATCATTCAGAGCAACCGACTCTTAAAAGAACAACTCCTCTCCAAAGCCAACAACTTCTTTTCACGCTTCAAGGTCCGATTCAAGTGGATCCTCAAGAAATCCAACCGACCTTTCAATACTGATGACTACAGTGCCGTTTTCTCGTGGTTGGTGATGGGAAATGTGTTGATGTTCTTTCTTGCAACCACCACGTTTGTCTCCATCATTATCTTTACTGCCAATACCGTGTTGGCTCAGGAATTTGTCGCCCGTAAGTTGGGAGAATTCATCACAAAAAACTCAAAGCTCACAGTTACGTTCGAACATGCTATTGTACCCGGCTGGTCCGACGGTAAGATCAGTTTTAGAAAGTGTTTTGTCAGCAGACGCCCCAGATCCAGCAAAAAGTTTATCAAAGGATCTCAAGCCGAAGCATACGCAGCCAGTTTGTCTCCTCAAGACACCGAGGATGCCGAGTACGACGACGGTAATTACACGCAGTTTGACTTGACAATTGAAGAAGTCAACGTTTCTCTCTCTTTCAGTAAGTGGGTCAACGGTACCGGTATTGTGGAGACAATGGACATCAAGGGGTTGAGAGGCGTTGTGGACAGAACTCACGTCCATTGGGACCCCAACGATGATGCTACAAACTACAAGAACATTTATGCGCCTGGAGACTTTGAGTTTGAAGACTTTAAGATGGAAGACGTATTATTCAAGCTCAAACAGCCGAATGATTTCAGACCGTTTGACGTGGCCATTTACAATTGCGAATTATCCAAGCTCCGTAAGCATTGGCTCTTTTATGACTTCTTGAATGCTAATGTGATGAGCGGGTCCTATGACAATGCCCTCTTTACCGTCCACAAGAAACAAAGACTCGATGATTTTAACACACACAAGGACATAAAATCGCAGTGGAAGCGGGTGACCCGTTTACGGATCGATTCCATCAACATCGATCACTTGAACACCGGGCTCGAGGGCCCATTTGGCTGGATCACCAGCGGAAAAGTCGATATGATTGGCGATATCATGTTCCCACAAGACAACGACGAGTACAACATGAGCGAGATAGTTGGGATCATAGCCGAGTCGATCAAGAAAGAAGCACACCGGTACAAGAACCCCGAGGTCAAGAAGCCACAGCATCCCGACCAACACATGAGACTTACTAGCAGTGACTATACCGACATTCTGAAGTATTTTGTGTTGGACTTGACCATCAAGTTGAAAAACGTCCGGGCCATGGTGCCATTCCAGGCACCGGAGTTGAGTTACATCAACTATGCGTTGATCCGTCCCATTGTGGCCTACATCAACTCGAAAAACACCTTGATCCAGATCAAGAATCGTATCGTCAAGAACATCGAGGATTTCAGCGGGTCTTGGACGGTGTACGACTCGCTACTCATGGACGATATCTCGGAGGAGGTGTACGACAACTTTGTCGATTATGTTGCCGATGAAGAGGCGCGTCTTTTCCGCATGAAGAAGGTTGGATTCTGGTCAATCCAGCTCTTATTCCAGTTGATAGTGTTTGGCTTGGGGACGTTGACGTAAAAAGTATTTCTTCCCTTAACCTTAACCCCTGTATATATCTTTAAATCCTCAACACCAACACCAACAAGGTAGTGTAGCTGACCAAGCTGATTATAGACAACGCCACAACGGTATCACCACTTGTTTTGAACATCTCCATGTCTTTCTCAGGGTTGTAATAGACGTCAACGGTGGCAGCCTTGCTGACGCCGATAAAGTACAAGATCGAGCCGTAAATGGTGTAGATGGCGCCAATGGGTAAAAACTCCTTGGAGAAGAGCTTGATGATGACGATAGCAAACGAGAGACAACCTATGGCGGACCGGGTGTACGCACCTTCGTAGGTTCTCTGGTGGGCCCTTACGTCCAACTGGAGACCGTTGGAGAGGGGATCAAGACGCGAAGGAAGTCTTTCCCTCATTGGAGGACGTTCGGGCGGTGAAGACATCGTTGATAAAGCAAGGAGATACTAAATGGCGGTTTAATGGAGGTACAAGGGTTGCTGAAGTGAAACCAGGGATGGTGGGATTGGGGATCAATTTGAGCTGTGTACAGGAAACGAGCCGGCTCAAGACGTTTGAAAACCACCCACCAATATATTTGCAGTACGAACTACCGAGCCAAAACGAGCCTCTCAACAAGGTGACACACACAAAAGCGCCAACCAGAGGCAAATCAGTTACAAAAAAACAACCCCAACACACATAACACACACAAACATACACGAACAGAGAAATACAGCACCATGCCTCCCAAACGTACGCTCTACGCCAAACTCCAGGTCCCGTCGACGTTCTTGGCCACGCTTCCGGAATTCGCCGTTCCCGTATCCAGAATCAGGGTCAGGAAGGTCACCGAGAAGGCAGCACCACAATCCAGCACCACATCCAAGGCGTCGTCGCCCACGCCGTCCGAATCCAATGCCGCCAGCGCGACCAACAACGCCAACAACGCCGCCATCAGCAACTTCAAGATCAACTCGGGGCTCAAGGAACTGTCGACTTCAGGGTTGACCATGAACAGCATCTCCAACGGCTTGTATTCTCTCGACAAATCCGGGAAACCGTGTAGGAGATGGGTTAAGA
The DNA here is from genome assembly GCA_003706535.2 of Teunomyces kruisii. Classification (NCBI taxonomy): domain Eukaryota; kingdom Fungi; phylum Ascomycota; class Pichiomycetes; order Serinales; family Debaryomycetaceae; genus Teunomyces; species Teunomyces kruisii. The sequence continues at coordinate 37,666 of PPLR02000037.1, read as the reverse complement.
AACCGGCGCAGTTCAAGACGTTCACGGGCTTCAAGACGCGGTACGTGACGTGGAAACACAAGCCCGAACGCAAGGTCAAGGCCGAAGTCAAGACCGAGAACTGATGAAGATACGAACAATACATGAACGAATAGAAGAAACAGAACGTAGCGATGATGTAGAGATAATACGTGAAAAATTAATTGATCCGGTTCGTCTAAACTCCAAAATTGCCGTGGTGGTGTTGAAGAGCTCTATAAGCTAAAGAGATCCATAATACAAAGAGTTTTATATCGTATTTAGGTAGAGACCACGGAAAGACCACTGTAAACCACTGCACGATTGCCATTCCCTTATGTAGCACCAAATAAGTTTTGAGAACAAATCTTCATCGCACCACCAACCAACCCATGATCGCCCGCCGTAGGCTCACCACAACGGCCCGATGGCTAGCAAAAGCACAGTCGGCCACCAACACCAACCAGACCATTGCCACCAAACAGCAGTTGTACACCACCGACCCATTGACACCGGGATCCATCTTCTTTCTCCCCCACGGCACGAGGGTGTTCAACACCTTGGTGCAGTTCATGAAGAACCAGCAGGCCAAGTACGGGTTCCAGGAGGTGATCACTCCGTTGATATACAAGAACAAGCTCTGGAAACAGTCGGGCCACTGGGACAACTACAAAGACGACATGTTCAAGGTTATCGGCAATGATGCGTCGAAGGAAGAAGATGTGGTCCAACACGACCCCGAACTCGACCACGAACACGAGCACAAGGACCACGACGAACATGACCACGAGTACGGACTCAAGCCCATGAACTGCCCGGGCCACTGTCTTATCTTCTCCAAGTTCGACCGGTCGTACAACGAGTTGCCCGTGAGACTCTCCGACTTCTCGTCATTGCACCGTAACGAGGCCAGCGGCGCGTTGTCGGGCCTCACGCGTGTCCGCCGATTCCACCAGGACGACGGCCATATCTTCTGTGAGCTCAGCCAGATCGACACCGAGATCTCAAACACCATTAACCTTATCAAGGATACCTATGGCGTGTTTGGTATTTCGGCAAACGATATCGAGTTCTACCTTTCCACGAGACCAGAAAAGTACATTGGTGATGTCGAAACATGGGACAATGCCGAAAAACAGCTCAAGAACGTCTTGGACAAGACGGCGGAGTGGCAGGTCCGCCACGGCGACGGGGCCTTCTACGGCCCCAAGATCGACGTTCTTCTCACCGATGCATACGGGAAGAAGCACCAGGTCGGCACCATCCAACTCGACTTCAACCTTCCACAACGGTTTGATCTTCTGTACGTTTCCGAAGACGGCAGCAGAAACAACCGGCCCATCATGGTGCACCGGGCGGTGTTTGGGTCGCTCGAACGGTTCTTTGCCATCTTGCTCGATCACTACCAAGGCAAATGGCCGTTCTGGATTAACCCCCGCCAGGCCGTGATTGTTCCCGTCAGTGAGAAGCACGTTGTGGCCGCCGAGACTGTCCGCAACCAGTTGATTGGCGAGATTGCCAACACTGCCAACGATATTTCACCCATCACCGGCTACAATTTCTACGTCGACATCGATAAACGGAACGAAACCGTCGGCACCCGGATCAAGGATGCTATACAAAAGGGATACTCGTACATTATAATGATTGGTGATAAGGACATTGCCAATGGCACCGTGGCCATACGAAGTCGTGACGATAGAAAGACGTCCAACATGACGCCGTCCGAGATATACAACATGTTCATAGATTTGGAAAGGAGCTACAAGTAGTAAGTGTCTAGTCCTTTCCATACCCCCTAGAAATCAAAATCCTGTCAATATCAGCCCAGAAATCTCGCACAATCATCTTATCTCTGAATCTCTTGTCGCCACGGTCGACCTTGATCTCACTTACGTTCCAGTCCTTGATCTTTGGTGGTGTGGGGTCTCCTTGGTAGCTCACGTAGAATCCCGAGTATCTTTGGAACAACTGCTCGGGCTTGGAGAACTTGTATTTGGCAAACTGCCACGTCTGACCCGTGGTGAAGATGGCCACCACCCGGTCCCAGTACTCGGGCTTGGTGAACATCTCAACGTTGTCAACCACCATGATCTGGTGGGCACTCGAGACCAAGTGGTCGACCTTGTGGCTGACGGTCACAAGACCCAGGGCCTTAGTTCCCGGGTTGGGCTCAACAAACCGGCCGTCTTCGAGGAATTCCTTGATGTTGGACAATGACAAGATGGCGGTGGTGGCGGGCGACACAATGATGATGGGCTGTTTCTTGGGGGCCAACGACAGCGACTTCGACAGCGAGGGCTTGCTACGCTTCAACTGAACTATGAGACGCTTGGCATCCGATACCAAGTAGCCAAAGTCGATGTTCTTGGACCCGCGCAACGCGGCGTTGTGGTCGATGGACTCTCGTTCGTGCTGCGAGATCCGTTCTATCTGGGGATCTTCGAGCTTGTGCTTTTTGGGGTTGGCGACCTCGGAAACGTCGGTCTTGCCGTTTTCCTGCTCGTCTTTTATAAACGTACATGTGTCTGAGTTGCCGTTCAACCATGTCGTCAACTCGGTCTTGACCAAGAACTTGAAATCGGCAATGCCGTACTGTGCACACTCGTTCTTGTAGTCCACAATGGACGACTGGTCGTGGAGCCAACAGAAAACAACCGCCCGTAACGTCTGTGCGGTGTCTTCGTTGTAGAAGTTTGTGGAGGCTTCGAGGTCGTACTCGGTGTCGCCGAGCTTGACGTGGGTAGCGTCTTTTATGGATTCCGTGGCGGTGCCATTTTGGAGAAACGCTATTGGTTCGTGCTTGGTGGTGGCACTGTGTAACGCAGTTAACGCAGCGTCGGGCATTCCGGGAGGATGGGTGTGGTTTTGGTTGTGAAAGGTTATCAACAAGTTTTTCATGTCGGTTCTGGCACCTGGGTTGTGTGCAGGAGATTACCAAACATGTCCTTACACCGATTTTTAGACATGTGAGTTGCAACATAACTCCCTACTACTCCCACAATAGTTTCCATGATCAATGAAAGAACACTACAAAGATGGATGGACGATGCAGAGCTGACGCTTGAAAAGGCCCAGCGCCTCTGCACGCGGGCGCAAGCCGCGCTCCAGGCCACCACGTACCAATTGCAAGTCAGTTTCCCCGACAAGGTGGAGCGGGCACACTTTCTCCGCGAGTCGTTACGGCGACAACACGAGCTTGTGGCGGCGGTGGTGGCGTCGGTCAAGACAAAGGTGACGGCCAATGTTGTACGGCCACAGAACGACCAGTACGAACACAGTTTAGTGCCGGCATTGAACGAGTTGGACCACGTAGTAGCGCAGCTCCATGCGACTGTGGTGCCCCATTGGCTCATTGAGGACAACACTACCGGTAGTAAGACCCTCGGAGACTTTATCTCCACCAATTCGATCGAGCTCTTGAAGCGCAACATCGCCATCTACAAGACCAACAGCGACAAGATCCAGCGGCTCTTGAACATCAAGCTCCAGGACTTGGTGGTGGAGCCGTTCAGCATGGACACAAAGAGGTACTACAAGATTATGAAGCAGACGGACGAGCTTGTGCCCGTCTCGTACTTGAAGTCGGACACCATGATCAACACCATCCTCAAGGAGAACGTGTCGTTGGAGAACGAGCTAGTTTCGATTCTCGAGATGTTGACCAACCATTACGACCAAACCAAGCAGGGGATGCAGTATTTCCGGACGGGCCAGGCAGCCAATCTTGAAGTTTTGGAGGGCGACGTCCAGGAATTGCCCGAGGTGTTGCGGGAATTGTCTGCCGTGTGCGATATCGTTGGCAACAACGCGGCCAGGGCCACCAAGTACGTCAGCAGCAAGGTGGCATTGACCGAGACGGTGGTGGCGGCCATCAAGGACCAATTGGAGCTGTATCGGGAGCTCAAGACGAAGAAAGTACCGCAGTTTGTGTTTCTCTACCTGTCAAGCAAGGAGATTTTGAAACGGGCCACCGTGCTCGAGCCCAACGAGTACATGGCGTCGCCGTTGAAGGAGTACACCGACACCGTGAACCAGTTGGTGTATCACTACAAGCAGTTTCTCGAGGTCTACCGCACCAAGTACCTCTTGGAGTTGCACAGCGAACAGTACTCGTATCCACGGAAGTACTTGGCCAAGTTGCTGGAGTTCTTGGACCGAGACTTGACCGAGTTGCAGGCGCAAGAGACCGAGAGACGCCGCGAATGGCTCGCAAAGTACGGCGAGTTCATCCCGAAAGAATTCAAGTTGCCCGGCGAACTGAAACAGCCAACCATTGTCCAGATCGTTACTGAGGGCTTGGAGGAGTTGGAGACCAAGCAGGAGGAAAAGGCGTTGATCGACTTGATAAGAAGAATGAGAAACGAGACCAAATAAATATATATCCATATAAACTACAACTATTTTCGGCGCGCGCGTATAAACGCTAAGAATCTAAATACAACAAACCGAACCAATAACCATCACCAACTACGGCCAGCATGGCGTATGGCATTGCATTCACCAAGAGTGGCAACCACCAGGATGCGCCAAGTGTTCCCCAACCGTCCATGAGAGCTTTTGATCCTAACGAGGATGACTACAGCGACCTCGAAGAGGAGATGGACATCGATGACCTGCCGCCTGTCCACCAGCACCAGCAACAGCACCAGCACCAGCCACCACCTTCGTTGCACAAGTATGGTATTGGAGCCAAGCTCCTCATGAAGATGGGCTACCAACAGGGAAAAGGGTTGGGTGCACACAGCGAGGGGATAGTCAATCCGATCGAGACCAAGTTGCGGCCCCAGGGTCTTGGTGTTGGAGGAATCAACGAAAAGGTGGCTGCCAACGACAAGATACGACCTCTGCGAGGAGACTCTAGTGACGAGGAAGTGGAACAAGAAGAGAAAACACAGGATATCCTGTTGTTTGAAGTCATTGAGCGGTTAGAGATGGCCAGCATCGAAGTGCCGAGAAAGTATAAGGAGATGTCAGACACCGGGTCAGGAAACCTCAGTGTCGCATACAAGAAGCTCGAGGACATTGAACAACAATGGACAGCGCTCGACAGGGACGAACGTTCGATTTCCTACAAAATCAGACAAGAAAGAGAAGAGCTCCACCATGCAAAGACCGAGTTGGAGGCCTCCCAAAGGGTCATGTCTACCTTGCAGGAGATAGACCCCGATGATGGCGATATCAACACCATTATCCAGCAACTCATTCTTCCTCCATGTGTGAATTATTCGCGGATCCAATCGGTATTTGTATCTACCATAGCACAGCCAACCCAATCGTTATTTGACAAGCATTCACCAGATATCACCAATCCCGAAATCATAGAAACGTTATCGGCATGGCTGGACATGTATCGACAGCTTGGGACCGAAACTGGAACGTACCAGTTTGACGATATGATATATCCCCATCTATCCCATGCATTGGTTGGGCTTCCCCACATCGAGACATTGGCGATAATAGAAGAATGGCTCCAGAGTCCGATTCTCGTCAACTCCCAGCGTTCCATCCAGATCAAGCTTGTTCGGGACCACATTATTCCCCTTCTCAATTCGCAAATAGCAGACTGGACTCCGGGCCATAAAGAATTACCGACGACTATCATTGACTTTATAATTCTCCTTTCGCCAGACGAAGTGGGAGAATTCCGAGAACCATTGGAATCTATTGCCAACAAGTTCTTACAGGTGGAAGACTATGTTTCTGATGCAGCAGCCGTCAAGAAGCTCGAGGAGGTATGGTTCAAGCTCTTTGACCAATATCTCGGAACAGGCGTTTCGACCAATATCCGTTCTTCATTAAAGAAATACTTGGTGCGGTTGTGTCGGTGGAATTCCGATGCCAAGACGAACATTGCAACTTTGATAAGGACAACGGTTTTCACCCACGAGCAAACGGAGTTGATCCTCCAGTTTAACATTCTCAATCGGTGGATCGAGGAGTTGGGCGAACTCAAGGCGAAAAAGCCGTTGGAAGTGGGGCCGTGGTTTGCACTGTGGTTTCAGTATTACGTTTCGGTGGCGACTGGCGGTTTCAAGGCGTTGTTTAACTGGTACATCAGTGCTGGGCTCCAGTTGATCGAGCTGGACGCAGCCGTGAGGTTACCGAGCATCGGCGGGCAATCCTTCCCCACAACCGGCGAAATCGAGTCGCTACTCAATGGCCCGCCACAGACCAGTCGCGATATTAACGGGATCCCTTCATACCAGCTCCTGACGTCGTACAAGGATGTCATTGGCGATTTTTGTCTCGAGCATGGGATCTTGTTCATGGCTGCGAAAAAGTTCCATTCCCAGTTGGGCCACCTCTTGTACACGCTCGAGTTTGCCACGGGCGAGACAAAATGGTGCTACATCGACAGCGAAGTGTTGTGGGTCGCAGACACCGCCGACGGCAAGTACGAGCCAGTAGCGTTGGAGTCACTAGCACCATAAGGTACTGTGTCGTTTCGTTGTGTCTCCAAGGTCGTGTCTGAAAAATTGAAAAAAAAACTACTGTTAAGGCTGCGACCAAACAAAAACCACCAGACATGCTTTCCCCACCACTTTCCATTCCAATGTTTCTGCGCCGCTCACTCTACTTGGTCCGCAGATACTCCGTCCAGAACCAGGTCAAGACCAAGATCGTCAATGCCGACAAGTACTTGCGCAAGATCGGCGACGAAAGCACCCAGGAATCCATCACCACCATCAGGTACATCCGCAAGATCGGGTCGCTTTCCGTACTCGTGGTGTTGGCGTCGTTGGCATGGGCCAGCTACAGCGAGCTGCAGATAGACGACCACATCGAATGGTCCGACGTCCGTGAGTCCCAACCATGATCCAGCCCGGTGCTGCTACGTGTAAATAGGATACGTGTAAATAGGAATAGGGAATTAATTATTAAATGTTAGACGCTTGTAATGAGATGTGAATGAACAACACTATTGCCACCAGACCATTGCCACAACGAGATCCGTCAACAACACTGCTTTGGCGTTATCTCCCGCCAGTAATTGGCACTAGGGAAAAAGTTTCGAGTTGACGTGCCTGCACACAGCGCGGAGGTAATGACCGCATTGAAAATTGGCCATTGATAGTTTAGTAATCATTGTTTTAGCAAACGTCCAACCATGTACAGATATCTTGCCAGAAACGCTTTCCGCAGCACCGTCCGCCAGGCCAGAACCTTCTCCACCAGCCGTGTACAAGCACCAACCAGAAACTTTGCCGTTTCTGCTGCTGCTGCCGGGACTTTGATGGCGGCCATGACCTTCGTGGGCACCACGGCCATTGCCAACGATGTCGACGCTAAGAAGGTTGAACAGGCCCAGGAACAGGCCGAAACCGCCCAGGAGGCCAGCAAAGAAAAAGCCGCCGAAACCGCTCCAGAATCGGAACCAAGTGCCGAAGGCGACAGCAACGGCGAGGACCACCAGAGCGCCGCCTACAACCCGGAAACCGGCGAAATCAACTGGGACTGTCCGTGTTTGGGGGGCATGGCCGACGGTCCATGCGGTGAGGAGTTCAAGGAAGCGTTTGCTTGTTTTGTGTACTCGGAAACCGAGCCTAAGGGGATTGATTGTATCAAGAAGTTCGAGGCGATGAGAACGTGTTTCAAGCAGCACCCAGAACATTACAAGGAAGAATTGTATGATGATGACAGCCAGGAAGAGTTGGTGGATACTTCTGCTGGCGGTGAGGCCGTTTCTGGCGGCGAAGCCGTTGTGGAAGCCGTTGTCGAGGCCGTCGAGCCGGTTGTCGATGTTGTCGTTGAGGCTGTCGAGCCGGTTGTCGAAGCTGGAGAAACCCCAGCTTCCAAGGCTTAAAAATGTATATAGGACACATAGATCAACAAGCACAACTAGATTTCGAAGCTGTTTCGTGTAGATCAATGGCATCGAAGCTCTCGATGCCGCGGCGGGGCTCGGCTGCGGATCCCGTCGCGAGGCCAACCTGGGCCACACGGACAAAGAGGTCATGGACCGAGTCGTGGTTCTTGGCCGAGACCTCCCTGAGGTCGGTGTTCCAGTCCTGGACGTACGACTCGACCGAGACGCGTGGAGCTGCTGCGTTCAAGATGGTTCTGATTTCGTACAAATCGACGACGCGGTGGCCGGGCTTGTCGTTCTTGTTGCCGACGATAACGACGCCGGGCAGTTCGACGTGGCAATGTTGCATGAAGCGGACAAACCAGTCACGGATGCTGAGGACCGACTCGTAGTTGGTGATGTCGTACACCAACACCACGACGTCGGTGCCGCGGTAGAACGCCTGCGAGATGGAATTGAAGCGTTCCTGGCCGGCGGTGTCCCACACCTGCAAGTTCACCTGCTGGGGCAGCGGCGGGTGGCGCTCTACAAGGTCGTCTTGCTGGTGGTGGAGGTATTCGGGCGCGGAGGTGGGCGCGGTGGTGGAGGGGGCCGGCGGTGGAGTTTGGGGGAGTTCGATGGTGGTGGTGAGATAATCGCCGCCGATCGTCGCCTTGTAGGCGTTGGTAAAGATGTGGTGGACAAACTGTGACCGTAGACACGTTTTGCCGACGCCCAGGTCGCCGAGAAGCACGACTTTTAGCGTGGGGAGCATCTGGAGACCCGAGTCTGGCGGTTGTTGGTAGCGACGGTTTTTGTGAGGCTGGGGACGGGTTTGTGGTAGCGGCACGTCCCCGAATTAGTGTCGGTGCGACTCTATTTGTTTTTTTTTGTCCGTCGTCATTCTGTCTGCGCGCTCGCCAACAAACGCAACTCAAAAAAAAAGCGACGGCGCTATCTCGCCAAACCACCACCACCTCCACCACCACAGCAAATGAAGATCTACTACATAGGAATCTTGCGTACCAGTGGCGCCAAGGCGCTTGAGCTTACGTCTGCACGGGACCTCAGCCAGTTTTCGTTCTTTGAAAAGACGGGAGTGTCGCAGTTCATGACGTTCTTCTCGGAAACGGTGTCGCAACGTACGCAGGCGGGCCAGAGACAGCTGATCGAGGAGGGCAACTACGTCGGCCACACCTACGTCAGACTGGAGTCGTTGGCGTGTGTCATCATCACCGACAAGGAGTACCCCGTCAGACCCGCATACACCTTGATCAACAAGATCTTGGAGGAGTACCTCGCGTTGCACCCGCAGAAGGAGTGGGCCGACATCACAGCCACCAGCACCGCCCTCGCGTTCGACCCGTTGGAACAGTACTTGAAGAAGTACCAGGACCCTGCCCAGGCCGACTCCATCATGAAGGTGCAGCAGGAGTTGGACGAAACCAAGATCGTGTTGCACAAGACCATCGAGCTGGTGTTGCAGAGGGGCGAGAAGCTCGACTCGTTGGTCGACAAGTCCGAGGCATTGTCATCGTCGCTGAGAATGTTCTACAAACAGGCCAAGAAGACCAACTCGTGCTGTGTGCTTATGTAGTAATAATGTGTATGTGTCTTTTCAGTGTTTCTAACTCACCAAACTCCGCTCCGGCTGTTTCTTCTTCTTCCTCATGCACCATCCAATAAATGTCTATATCTAGCTCCTACTATATCAAATATGAGGCTAGTACGCCGCCTTGACGACGTCAAACGCCTTCAACAACTTGCGGCGGGCGCCCAACGCAATCACCCCCTTGGCCTCGAGCTGGTCGTTGTCCAACTCGACCAACTCGCGCCACGGGATGTCCTTCAAGCAGTCGGTGTACTTGTGCAACCGCAAGAGCTTCAACCACGCAGGCACGTTGTTCAAGAGCTCGAGGTTGCTCACCTCCATCGGCATCGACGAGTTGGACGTCGCTGGCAAATTTATTCCGGATAAATTGTCGGGCAGGGCCACCTTCTTGGCCGCAGGCGACCGCGATCCGGCCGTGGTGGAGCCGCCGCCGTTGATGATGTTGTTGCTGCCGCCGTGTTGTCTCAGCATCACCGGCACCGATGCCGAGTTGCCGTTGCGGTTGATGGTTTCCTCGTAGTGTTGTCTTGGCTGGAAGTAGTTGACGCCGTGGCCGTGTTTCCGGTTCGAGTCGAGCGCTACCCGCGAGTTGATGGTGGCGAGCGCCCCGAGCTTCAACGCAGTGTGGGCCAGAAGGTCGAGCGAGTCGTCCTGGCCGCTCAGCGAGCTGTGGAGCAGGGTAGACGTCGGCTGCGATTGCTGTTGTTGCAGCTGTTGCTGGTGCTGATGCTGTTGCTGCGACTGCTGGCCATAGAGATGGTGTTGTTGGTGGTGCAACGGCGAGTTTCCGGCGGCAAGCTGGAGGAAGTTGGTTTTTTCATACAAATGGGACGTTGGCGATCGAGCACGCTCAAACTGCTGCTGTTGGTGTTGCTGTTGCAGCTGCTGGTGTTGCGATTGCTGAGATTGCTGCGATTGCTGCTGCTGATGGCCATGGAAACGCCCGGCATTGGTGGGCTCGGCGCTCTTGGGTCTATTCTTTTGATCAACAAATAAATAGGGATTGGCCTTGAAGCTGTTCTGTTTCGGCTTGGGCTGGTGCAACTGCGGCTTGTCCAAGCTGAGGTTCTCCATATCGCCATAGAGGTCGGGGTACCCGCCGTACTGCTGCGGCTGGTGCGTCAAGTGGGCGTCCAACTTCGACTTGAATGTCAAGAGAAGGTCCAATGGAAGGTTGTTGCACAAGTAGTCCATCATGCTGATGCTGTCTTCGGGCGCCAAGTTCTCGATCCAGTTGCCAAACACAAGCAAGTCCGAGTAGAAGTTGGATTGTTGTTCATGCTGCTGCAGTTGCTGCTGTTGTTGTTGCTGCTGTTGTTGAGGTTGCAGTTGCTGCTGGCGGCTAAAGAAGTTGCTAAAGTCGTTGACGCTCTGCGGACGGTTGGGAATCGACGCAAGTGGAGGCAAAAACAGCCCGTTGATGCTGGAGGTGGTGCTGAGGTTGGATGTGCTGTTTCCCAAGAGCGATGCTAGCGCCGGATTGGCCCGGGGGGCGGTGGGCACGGGCGACGCCGTGGTTCGGGAAAGGAGGTTGGTGGAAAAGTCGTACTTGGCGGCAGGCGCCAACAAGTCGATGCCCGCGGCACTGGAAACGGGCTTGTCGTCACGGCGGCGCAAGTCCAAGTCCAAGTCGGCGGTTAACGTTTCAAACTCGTGTTGTAAGTTGTAGCCTACGCTCTGCTGTCTCTGGGTGTGGCCCGTGACCGGCGGCGGTGGCGCGTTGGGGTCCAACGGCGGAGGCGACAATATGATTGGTCTATCCATGCGGTTCAATTGCAGAGCACAAACTCCATATATCTGGTACTAAATACGACGTATTCAGAGTCCCGACGGGTAGGAAACACCTTCTCCAGCCGGAAAATTTTTTTGTGATGAACCCGTGGCCAACCTGCAAAAGTGCCAGAGGTGCTTGTTTGGTTGCGACGGCTCCAACCTGCAAATCGCCCAAAACGGTTTTTTTGTGTCCGGCATCGCCAATGTGTGCGCCCATGCGGCGGCAACTAAAAAAAAAATCTGTCATTTTGCTACAGTAACAGTGGAGTTGTGACGGTTTTATTTATACAATGAAGATGGGGCTGGTTTTGTGAAAGAAACTCTCAAGGTTTGCCCAACATTTGGTCAACGATTGGTCAACGATTGGTCAACGATTGGCCAAAAGTTTGGTGATGGGGGTCGTCTATACATTTATATCGCATGGGCTGCGCGGTTTTCCCAAAACTGCTTGTTTTCCTTGATGATGTCGCATGCATACTTGAGCTCCGGCAAAAAGTCCGCGATGTTGTTGAACAAGTTCTCGGCAAACGTATTGATAAAGAAAATCTGCCCGTTCTGGAGCGTGGGGTTGAGTGCCAAGATCTCCTCCAAGTTCACCGGCACCTTCTGGTACTGAAGATCTCTACTGTAGTCCACCAGGTTCTCTTGTGTCTGGTTGGTGATTTTGCGTTCCAAGATGGCAACTTCATCAAACTCCCGCGCCAACACCATCGCCCACTGGGCCGACACACGCAACGGCCGCGTCACGTTGGAGATGTCGGCACACTTGATGAGGAGCGACGAGATCAACTTGACCTTGTTGTTGTCGTGCTTAAAGTCTTCCTTCTTGAGCACCTTCAACTTGTTGATGTACTCAAAGTGCTCGGCCATATCGGTAGCCAAGATGGACGAACTGATGATTTCCTTGAGCGAAAGCTCGGTGTTGGTTTCCTCGGTGTAGACGGCGAGAAGCGACGGCCAGTTGACCACGAGAATCCGGTTAATAAACACCGACGAGTGGTACGACTCCAACACCGACCGTTCGTTGTATATGAGTGACGTGGGCGAGTTATGCTTGACCATAAAGGCGTTGGTGACGCCCGGATGGCCGACATCGTGGCCTAACGCCGCCACAAGGAGGCCGAGCGTCTGTAGGTGGTTCAAGTGGGTTGGAGAATGCAAGGGCGAGTTTGATTTGGACGATGCCTGGTGGCTGGCACCAAGGAGTGCGACCAATTCGGTGTCTTGGTCGTCGCTCGTGGGGTAGTTTTTGGCGAGATACGCCAATTCGTCAGCCTTGGGATTGACTTCGAGCTGCTTGAACACCGGCAAGCAGTTGAGACGGATAAGGAAGTGGAAACAGGCCTGGAGGACGTCGACGGCGTGGCGGAAGTTGTGGAATGGGTTGCCGTTCTTGTAGGTATCTCTCACCATGAACACGAAGCCCAAGAGTTCGTTGGACGACGGCATGTGGATCTTGCCCCTCGAGTATGTCTTTTCGATTTGTCTCAAGGCGTACTTGAGGATGAGGTAGACACAGTAGACGAGGTCATCGTTAGAGAGTTCGTGGGCCGGGAAGGACCAGTGGCCGACCAAGTGGCAGAGTTTGGCAAAGTGGGCCGGGGAGTGGTTGGACAAGAGCGACTTGAAGTCGGTTTCCTGGATGATGAGGTCCTTCAAGTGGGTGATGTGGCTGATGGTGGTGGGGGACTTGTTGACGTTGTTGGACAAGATGGTTGCCATGGTCGATATGATTTCGTCAATGGCAAAGGCGTGGGCCTCCTGTTCGTCGGCATGCGGGTGGTGCAGGGCGTAGACATCGTTGATGGAGGCGGGGCCGGTACCTGTCCAGGCTTCGACACGCGATATTCTATTAGTGATGAGGCGGTTGATTTTGTCGATGGCGCCATTGAGCTTTTCTATAATGGAGGTGTTGGGCAAGTCCTTGGCGTCGACAATGAGTACGTTCAAGTGGTTGAAGAAGTATTTGAGCAAAAGCACCTTGTCTTCGAAGGTGAGGAGATCGAGCTGGGTCGGTGGGTGTTGGGTGGCGGAGATAAGGGTGTTGTCGTTGTCCAACACGATGACGAGGGGATGGTTTGTGTCGGCCTCGATGTTTCCTCGGGTAAAGAGGTTGGCGATCAAGTCGGCGAACCGCAGGAACTGGGTGTGGGCCGTGGGCAGGAGGGCGGTGTGGATGAGGTCGGACTCGATTTCCGCCGTGTATGTTAGTGACAACACTTCGGCCATGGTGTTGACAGGGAGAAAGTAGAGATGGGCGTGGGCTTGGTAGGGCAAACACGAGTAGTTGCCGGGTTGAGAGGGAGAGACTGAAAGGGGAGGTTGTGGGTGTGTGGGTGTGAAAGGGTGTCAAGTGTGTGTGTGCGTGTAGGAGTGTGGTGGGTTTGTTGGTGGCAACAGCGGCTAATCGGATAAACGGCTGGTGGAGGGTGTAGATGTGGGTGGTCGGAACAGAGGTACGGACGGCAAACAAGACCAAGATGGGACGATAGCACACGGGACAGTGGGTATTTGGGCTCGGGGTCTGGGTGCCTAAGGAACTTCTTTTGTTGGTTGGTCACAAAAAAGGTTATCTTTTTTTCCCTGGCGGTTTGCTCCGTTTCTTTTTTTTGTCTGGCCGGATATTTGTCGCAATTTACGAAGGGGTCCTGACTGTGCCAGGGAAAAAAAAAACTCGCTGGCCAACGGCGATAGCAGGCGTTATTATAATGGGAGTGTCGGCGGAGTTTTTTTTTTCGATCCGGCGGTGCACAAAAAAAGTTTTCGCCCCCAGTAGTGTTCGCCCCGGTGGGTTTCGCCCTAGTAACGTGTTGGGAAGGGGACCATTGGCATGCAGCAGCAATCAATGTATCCACAAGTGAGGCGGTGGAACGGCGGTGTGGGCGTCGTATCCCCCACGCTGCGCCAAAACAAAACAGACATAAAATCGCCGCATCAACACACCGGACCGGCCGTTACGCTGTCCGGAGTGCAGCACGGAGTACAGCATGCGCAGCACCCGCCAGCCCGTAATGCTGCTTGTAAGCCCCCCCACGCATCGGGCGCCGTTGGTTTCCCGTTACTTTTCCCTCGTGATCGCGGCGCCCTCCGCCTGTCAAAATAAAGCGCCGAAAAAACCTTCGATCTGCCGCTGTGATTACTCATTTTTTCCGATAGGCGCGAGGCAACGAGCGTTTGGCGGGCGATATTATTTCCATTTTATCGCCGATGGCCGACGGCGCTAGTGCCAAAAAGCGTCTGCCGCACACGGCCAAGTCGCCATGGTGAGCATGGAGGGTGGTAGTGGCAACATCTCACGTGGCACGGTGGAGGTCCATGCAGCGATCTGCGGTCGTGTGTGTGTGTGTGTGTGTGTACTTCTACCGTGTGGCGAAGTAGACGCTGGCGACGACAATGATCATCGCCATGCCGATGTTGGCCTGCTTGAACCGCCGGTTGCGCATGGTGCGGGTGTGTTCGCCAAAGCGCTCGTCCACAAACTCCAACACCTCGATCTTGGCAAGCATGTCCTCCAGCATCACCACCTTGTTGTGGTTGATGCGCGCCCGCACCACGTCGAACCGGGTTTCGAGCATGTTCAACTCGGCCAAGAGCTCGTCCATGCGCGCGACATTTTCGTTGATGTCGGTGCGGAATTTGGCCCGGATGACATCGCGGTTCGTCGTCAACTGGTCCATCAACTCGCGGGTCAACCGGTTGAGCGTGTCCAAGTAGGTGGCGAGCGCGTCCAACTGCTGCATCGGCACGGTGTCCGCCACCAAACACTCGCGGGCGTTGTCCTGGAACGTCGCCCGCAACTGGGCCATGATGCGGCCCACCAGCTCAAACACCCCCAGCGGGCCGCCCGAGCTGTGGTGGTCGAGCTCGCTGATGATCCCGTCGATGTTGAGGAGATACTCCACCAACCCACTGTCGATAAGATCCTTCTTGTTTGTGTAGCTGTAGCCCCCGCTGCTGACGATGTCCCGGAACTTGTCGTCGGTGAGGTCGCCCGCGGCGTCCACCCGGTCGGAGTCGTCGGCGTCGCTGGGGGAGGGAGACGTTCCTGGTGGCGCGATGCCGATAGGGCTGACTCCAGTGCCGGGACCAGCACCAGTGCCAGAACCAGAACCAGAACCAGTACCAGTACCAGTACCAGTACCGCTACCACCACTGGTATCACCACCACCACTACCACCGCTACCACCGCGAAACAACAGACTCAAGTTGGTGGTGCTGCCCGGCTGGCTCTGCAGCCCCGGATCGTTGATCGAGTTGTAGAACTGGTCCACGAGCCGCTTCTTGTCGACCCCTAGATAGCTGTCCTGGACGTTGATGGGCAGCAGCACGCTGTTCAGGCGCGGAAAATGGAACACCGCCCGCCGCGGCGTCTTGGGCGTGCGGTGTGTGTCGTGGAGGCGCTCGTGGCGGTCCTGGGGCGACGTGTGGCCCGCTCCAAACATGCTGCTCGCAAGATTGGTGCTCGACGCCGTGGGCAGCATCGATATGGGCGTGTGCGTGGTGTCGGGGTCGCCGGGCTCCAATGCCCGCGCAAGCAACACCTGGGTGCCGCTGGGGGGCGTCCCGGTGGCACCATTGGCGTGGTGGGCCGATTGGCTGGCGGCGCGTTCGTGTGTCGCCATCGTTTTCTTCGTTGGGTGTGTGACGCTACTGTGCCACCTCGTTTTGTCTGTCTGATTGAGGCCCGCTTACGCGCGCTCCCAAGTTTGTTTTTTTTTTCCCCATACAAAAACTTTATCTAGTGGTTTATTTACTCGTTTTGTTCTGCTTATACCTACTTAGCGGCAGACCCTCTGCCTCCAGCACCGCCGCTGATCAAGTCCAAGGTCTCGCTGGAGATGGATATCTCGGGCAACACCTTGCCGGCGCCGGTGGCACGGGGCAAGAACCCGATCTGGTTCAAGTAACTGAGGTAGATCCCCATCTGGGCCTCGTCTATACCTTTGCCGGAGGAGGCATCGACTCCAGACCACTTGGCGTCGGCCCGTAACGACACCACGGCGTTGGCATCGTCCAACTCGGGCGCCTTGGTGTTCTGCGGCAAGTTGTCCAACACAAAGTGCAACAACGGGAACAACGCCGAGTCGTTCGCCTCGCCCACCACGTAGTTCTCTAACGCCGATCTCCACACAGGATAGTCCTGGACGCCCACGTCGTAGCCGTAGCTGGTCAACGTGCCCAAGAAATCGTTGAACCGGATTCTGGGGTGGCCCGTCACATGCGCCACAACCAAGTCCTCGTGGCTCGGTGGATGCAACGCAGTAGCAACAACCACACGGGCTACCTGGTCAACAGGAACCATGTTGACATTGTTCGAAATGTCAGGGTACGACCCCAACTCGGCACATCCCTTCAACATTCTCAACAAGAAATCGTCGGTGTTGGATGCACCGGTGGCACTGAACCCAGTAACGTACCCGGGCCGAGTAATACATCCCCTCAAGCCCCGCTTGCCGGCCTGTCTGATAATATACTCAGCAGCCCACTTCGATTGACCATAACCGCCACCCAAACCTTGGGCAGACCCTTGCAAATCGTCAGCTTCAGAAATACCAGCACCACCCTTGGCAACTAGCTCGTCTGACAAATTGACAAAGTAATCCGTGTCGAGGGCAGACGTCGACGAAACAAACGAAAAGTACTTGGCCTTACCTTGACCGCACAAGTTCAACACATTGATGGTACCGATGACGTTGGCGTCTCTCAACTGTCCATAAGGATAAACCCAATGAACAAACGCACCATTGTGGATAATCACATCGAGGGTCTCAGTCAAGGTCTTCCATTGGCCATAGGCCAAGCCGAATTGCGGTTGGGCCAAGTCTCCCAACACAACCTCCAAGTGCTGTTCCCATTCGTCTTCCCAAATACCGTATGTTTTACCCGTCTTGCGTAATCTTTCTAACCCGGCCTCTGGAGATGACGCTCTGACGTGAGCGAAAATCTTAAAGTTAATGCCCTTACGCGCAGTCAACAAATCACGAATGATAAATGAACCCAAGAACCCGGTGGCACCGGTAACGAATACATTGATAGTCTTGGATGGGTCGAGAGTGTCCAATGATGGATACTGTGCCAACAATGCCGTCTTCGACAACTCAGCGGCATCTTGAGCATAGTCAATTACCGGTTCCTTGACTTCGGTTTGTTGGTTACTTCCATCGGCTAATTGAACAGTGTCTCCCTTGACAAACTTTTCAACTTCTCTGGCAAAAGCTTCGACGGTTGGGTTCTTGAAAATTACTCCCAAGGGAACCTCGATGTTCAATCTCTTTCTCAATTGGAAAATCATTCTCGTACCCAAGATAGAGTGTCCACCCAAGTCAAAGAAGGAGTCGTTTCTTGAAATAGTAGCCGGTCTGTTTGGTAATACTTCAAGCCATAATTCCTTGATTTCAGTTTCCAACTTGGAGAATTCTTCTTCCTCGGCACCTTCAATACCTCCTGGCTGACTGCTAGCAATTAATCTGGAAACAGCAGTCAATTGCGCAGTATCTGGGAATGGCAACTTGGGCTTATCCACCTTCCCATTGGGATTCAATGGCAACTTGGTCAATGGAACAATAATCGTTGGAATAGCATACGATGCCAATCTCTTGTTCAAATAACTCTTGATGTATTTGATAAGTTCTCTGTATGCAACCAAACCCTTGACGATAGGGTCAGAAAGATCGTCATCTTCCCCTACTTCGGATTTGTAGTTTTGTAACTCGGGAGAATCCCTTGGAACAATGTACGAAATCAAAGTAGGTTCTTCATTCTTATCTTTTCTCACCAAAGTAACGTTTTCTCTGACCAATGGATGTTGGGACAAATGGGTATCAATCTCGCCCAATTCGATTCTAAAACCTCTGATCTTGACTTGATCGTCAGCTCTTCCGCAACATTCGACATTACCGTCAGGTAAGTAACGACCCAAATCTCCGGTTCTGTACAATCTATCTCTTGGACCAAACCATCCTTGTTCTCTCCAAGTTTCTTCGGCCTTCTTATTTTGCTCGTCCTTTTGGTTCCATTCTTGTGGATCCACATACCAATTGGTTATGAATTTGGCCTTGTTCAAGTCGGGTAATCCTCTGTAACCTTCAGCCAACCCGGCAGCTCTCACGTAGATTTCGCCAACTTCACCAACACCACATGTTTGGGACGTATCGTTTCTGTTGACAACCAAAAGTTGCACGTTGTACATACCTGTACCAGCTGGCATGACATCCTTCAAGTTCTTTAGGTAAATTGGGTCGCTCTTGCGGCTCTTGATTTCAAAGTAAGAAACTGATCTTTGAGTTTCCGTAGTACCATACATATTCACAATGTAAACGTTCTCGGCAAGGGTTTGTAAACGCAAACAATCCCTTTTAGTCAAAATGTCACCAACAAAGAAAGCATGGTGCAAAGATGGGATTGCAGTGGTGGCTTCAGCACTCAATAATTGACCCATGGCAGGGGTCAAGTGGGTCACGGTTGCACCGTACTCGGCCATCCAGTCTGCCAATTTTCCAGGAGTACCAATATCATCCGAAGTTGGCACTAACAATTGTGCACCCAAGAACAATGGGGTGAACATATCTCTTTGGATGGGATCGTGCGCGATACCGGACAACATGGTGAATTTATCGTTTTCAGATAAACCAAATTTCTTAGCCATCCAGGGGAAGTAGTATGCCAAAGAGTAGTGACGACCTAAAACCCCCTTTGGAAGCCCTTCAGAGCCAGAAGTAAATGATAATGTTGGGTTAGAATCTGGGCCAACGACAACACCCGTTGGTTGGTCCTTGAACTTGGCGTATGCTTCCAAGGAATCAGTGGGCGAGCCTTCCAAAGCACCACCCAGAAGGGTTCCGTCATCATTGAGTCTCAATTGAGGAATAGTTGTGACAACATCCAATTCATTTTTGATGTAATCAACAACCAAAGTATCTAACACACCTGCCTTTTCAATACCAACCAACCCTCTTGGCTTGGCAACAGAAAGGTAAATGTTTTGTCTTGCTGGTGGGTATGCAGGGTCAATCACAGAGAAAGTGGCACCAGCCTTCAAGACACCCATGACGGCAACCATCAAGTCGACACCACGGTAGGCGTAAATCATAACAACGTCGCCCTTCTGGATACCGGTTTCCTGCAAATAGTTACCGACAATGTTGGAAGCTTGGTTGATCTGTCTGTAGTTGAAACT
Organism: Teunomyces kruisii; assembly: GCA_003706535.2. Lineage (NCBI taxonomy): Eukaryota > Fungi > Ascomycota > Pichiomycetes > Serinales > Debaryomycetaceae > Teunomyces > Teunomyces kruisii. The sequence continues at coordinate 18,319 of PPLR02000037.1, read as the reverse complement.
ACGGGTCTTTGTGGATGGATCCATGAAGGATTTGGTCTCGACAACACACGGACGGTCGGGGTGTGCATCAGCATTCTTCATAAATATATCCTGGATAGCACCTCTAAAACCAGCCCAGTCCAAATCCAACGTGGGGTCTGGTAAGTGCTGTCTCTGAGATTCTGTGATAAGATTGACTTTGGTAATTGGCAAATCTTGGTTTTGGGAGACTGCCGCAATGAATTGGGTAACCTGTTCGGCCAAAACCACTATTCTGTCGTGCTTGTATAATAAGGCATTGTAGTAAATAGAAAACTCGTTGTCTTTGGTGTAGATAGCCAAGTCTCTGACCGACCCTTCAACGGTGGTGTTCAATTGCTGGGTTGCGTGGGCGTGCTGGTAGGACAATCTGAACAAGCCTGGGTTGGCGTCCAAGTTTTTAGCAGCCTTGATCCGTTCAGAAACCTCGTTTAAGGAGTCGTAGTCGATCTCTTTGGCGTTATTGGAGTAGGCAGTCGACACTGTGTCGACCAATTCTTTGAAGGTGACGGTAGGCGATAACGTCAACTTGATTATGAATTCCTTGTCCGTCTTGTCGGTCGCAATCACAATCTCCTCATCCCCAGTCAATCTGTATATCAAGGCAGCAAACACCGACAAACCTTGGACGAAGTCGACATTCTCTGGGGTGTTGAATGTGTAGGTAGCTTCAACAGACTGATTGTTGGCGGGCTTCAAGAAGTCGTGCGGCAATACCGACAACGTAGGGTTATCAAGGTAGTTCAACCAGAAGTCAGACATAATTTGGTTAATAAGGTTGGAAGAATGAACTAGTACAAAACAAATTAATTCTCTGTATTTAAAGGTCGAAAAATTTTAGCCGCTATGACTACTCCATTTTTCGGTGCTTTTTCTTCGGTGCGATAAAGGCGCCGTAAAATATGAGTCAGTGTGCCAGCGTCCTGCCTATAAACACAGGCTGCAAAAACTGGTTCTTATCGCAAAGCGCGCTACGTTCTTTGAGTTGTTGGTATATACATAATTCAGTTTGATTAGTTCATAAACAAAAATTGTAAATCGTCCGGGGTAAGTCTGTTGACAGCCCCATCGTCGTGGTTGATAGTGGCATGGATCATGTTGGCCTTCTTTTCTTGAAGCTCAATGATCTTCAGCTCGATACTGTCTTCTATACAGAAACGAGTGATCCTGATCGGCCGTTTCTGCCCAATTCTATGCACTCTGTCCATCGATTGCCATTCCACACTGGGGTTCCACCATGGATCCATAAGAAAAACCTGAGATGCTTCACACAAGTTCAATGCAACACCACCAGCCTTCAACGACACCAAGAACACTTCGACCTCGGTATTTTCCATGAAATACTTGATGGTGTTATCACGTTGCTGAGGAGACATGGACCCTTGCAACTTGACAGTCTTGAACCCTGCCCTCTTCAACCTCCACTCTACTAGGTCTAACATTGACGTAAATTGGGAAAACACAATCGACTTGATGGTGTGTCGATCTGATCTTAACTTGTAAAGCTCTTCGACCAAGGCTTCAATTTTCGTCGAGGACCGCCATTCTCCTCCGTGAGTTCCCATTTTGATACGGTTCACAATCGATGCCTTTGAAAATAACTCTTCGTCGACTTCAAGGGCAGGCTGTTCCAAATCAATTGATAAACCAATGTGACAAACGGGACATTGAAGCTTCTTCTCGTCACCCCCAAATGATTCAACATACTCCTGAATACACATACGACAAAACTTATGATGACATTTGGACTCGATTGGTTCTTCGGCTTCGTCATCACATAACTGACACATGATGATTCCATCAACTTCTTCAGAAATCTGGTTCGTACCAACCCTCTTTAAAACAAGATCGGGATGGTCGGCCAATTGTCTCATTCTGGTGATCAAAGTGAAAATGTTGGCATAATTGTTCAACACCACACCTTCAGCAACGTAATCATTAAATTTTCTTTTGGAGTCACTGTATAAAGATGTGTATAAATCTTTTTCCTCTGCGTTGAATTTATCTTTTCTGATTTCAACAATCCGGGGAGGTAATCCCAAGTCATCTGCTCTTTCAAGCTTGGTTCTTCTCAACATAATGTTGTTCAACAATAATCTAATATGCTTGAAACTGGTCAATCCATCTCCTTCTATCCCAAATTTTTGGATGTTCTTCAACATGAAATGGTTGAAGAAATTTGTATGAAGCATAGGAGTGTGGCCACATGTGTCACAATGTCTCCAATTGGAAAAGCTCCAATTATGGCTTCGACAATCACATTTAGTACAAAAGTAAAGGTGGAACGGCTCGATCTTTAAAAACCGAATAAGCGAATACATCTCCCCAATTCTATTCTGTAATGGAGTACCAGTTAAACACCACCGTCTGTGTGTTTTAAGATTGTTGGCTGCCTTGGCAGTTCCAGAGGTTCTGTCTTTGATATTATGTGCCTCATCCAAGATCACCCTGTGGAACTGAACTGCGTGCAAAGGGGATTTTTCCTTCACCAACCCATTCTTTCTCTTGAACCCATAGTTCTCCTTACGGTAAGATGACTCTAACACGGAATAAGAAGTCAAAATAACGTCATATTTCTCCAACTCTTGGACGCTACTGGTTCTGTTAGCTCCATGGAACAATAGAACTTTCAACTGGTTTCCTGTGGTGTGCTTCTCAATTTCGTTTTTCCACTGCATCAAAGCAACCGTTGGACCAACAACCAAGTTAGGTCCTTTGGTCAAATCGTTCATGAATAATGCGATGGTTTGGATTGTCTTACCCATCCCCATCTCATCGGCCAAAATTCCTCCCTTGAACTCGCCCTCTTCTTGTTTGAGCAACCAGTTAAGACCTTCAAGCTGAAATGGCAACAATTTAATTGTCATTCCCGTAGGCTGAGGAGCTCTTTCCACGGGTATCTTTTCGAGGGACTGCAAATAGGGGAACACTTCCTTCAAGTCTGGGTGGAACTCGTATAATTTATTTGTAACACGAGTAAAATATGGAACTTTAACTTTAGGTTCTTTCTTCTTTCTGGGAGCTCTCTTTTTTGTAGGCTTTTTCTTTGCTAATGGTTCATCGTCCGAATCAGAAAGGGAAATTGCCTGGAGGGACGTTGACCCATTTTGTTCAAGTGGTAATTCGTCAATAATATTAATTTCTTCCAACTCTTCTTCCTTAACGTCATCATCGTCTTCATCTTCTAGTATGTTTAGCGTGAATTCGGCGTCGCCCTCCTGTTTTTCTTCTTTCTTAGGAGAACGGGTTCTTTTGGACGCTTGAGAACGCGTCCTTCTGGGTCTTTTTGCAGGTAATTCGTCTTTGTGGTCTACAAAGTCGTCTTCGTGGTCTTCTTCATCCGATGATATCACGTAAGACTTGTTTGGTCTTGCCTTTCTAGTTCTTTTCTTGGTGTAGCCTGGATCATCGACTATAAATCCACCGCCGTCATCTGAAGACAGTTCCTCTTTGAGGTCACTATTTTGTCTGCTGGGAGCCATTTGGAGCACTAAGGATCGTGTCACGTCTTCACCCTGAAATTTGCAAGTAAAGCCGCGTCGCGTGGATTATGGTGGCAAGATCTAGTTAGGTGCATCGATTCCGGGTGTCTCGATAAACGGTTGCTGCACGTGACAACTATATTTTTGCGCGCATTACGATTAGGTGATCTAATCACATTTCCTATTTAGTCGTGATAGATTGCGGTTTTCATTAATTGATTTATTCATGTATTCGTTTATTCATTTATTCGTGTAATCATTTATTGTATTCGGCAAGTCTTTGGCGGAACAACACAAACTCCTCATCTTCTACAATTTCGAGGGTGGGTGTTTTGCGTTCGAGATCCGATTCGGATTCTGACGATGTCACCACCGTTTCGGTGGGCTTCCGTTTCTTTTTTTGTTTTCTTTCCTTTCTGTCGTGTCTCCGGCCCTGTTTCCGTATCAGGTGTTTCAAACTGTTCTCGTGATGTTTCTTTGGGATTGTGATGAGAAGTGATTTGTCTATCAATTCGTACGAAATTTCGTCTGGTTTAATCGTTGATTTCTTGAACTCATACTCGTTCTCGACTTGGGCCCTGGGTGACACTATCGCCAAGTAGTATGTGCTTCCTTTCTTAGAAACCTTTGCTTCGTAGCCCCTGAAATCGCCGCGCCGATTGAACAATTGGATATGGTACGCTTCTGGTGTCTCAAACTCTCTGGCATGTGCTGGGGCTCTTGAGCGTCGTTTGTCAAGCCTTCTCTTGTGTATTCTGTGACAGTCGTCTATTGTATGTGGATGTAAGTAATCAATCATTGTTCGTGATCTCTGCTCCTAAATTGAACATGAGATACTCCTGTACTTTTATAAGAAATCCATCTTATTCTTTTTGCCATCTCCAGAAGGTTCCAGAATTTCTACGCGGAAAATTCCCAAAAAAGCGCGCCAGATTTATCAACGGTAAATTTTGTATGCAAAAATTCTACATATATAGCGATTAGTATACAGGTTGTCTTACTCGAGCAGTAATGTTTGTATGATTAGATGTTTCCGGCAGCAGCAGATCTTTCGGTTCTTTCGGCGTCGAAAAGGAACTCGTAGTAAGATTTGTCGAAAGTATGCACTCTAATGAAACCATCTTCTCCTCCACTACTGTATCCGGTACCGTCTGGATGAACAGCAACCGTGTTCAAAGGACCGAAATGTCCCTTGACACGACCGATTTCATCTTCAAAGATCTTGTGGTAGAATCTGGCTTCAAACTTACCTTGCGATTCGGCGGTGGTGGTGACATTTCTTGCTTCTTGACCACCTCCCAAGATGACAAAGTCCTTGATGGGGGTTATAGCAGCGGTGTTCATTGGTGCGTCTGCCTTATACACCTTCAAGATTTGGAAGGTGTCAACATCGATCAACGAAGCACACTTGTCCTTGGACGACGTGATAAAGTATGACTTGTCTTCTGGTGCAAATTGTATGTCGGTAAGCGAAACGTTCTTTTCTTCGTTGTGGATTCCGTGGGCTTGGAGCGTTTGAATCAACTCACCGGTGGTACCGTTGTACTTGGAAACATACCCGTTTTCGTGGCCAACGATAATGTACTCGCCGTTGGCGGTCCAGCCTGCAATGGTGGCTCTCGAGCCGTCCTTCTGGGTTTCAATAACCAACTCTGGTTGTTCGGATTGCTGGCTAGCAGTGGCGTCATTGTGGTTGATTGGGTAGACAGCAACCGTACCTATGTGACCCATAACTTGATCGGCAACGGCCAACAACTTGGAACCGTCGGGAGAGAACGCAACTCTTCTGATTGGAGATGGAGTTTCCCAGGTGAAAACACACTTTCCAGTGTCGACTCTCCACAACTTGATGACCAAATCGGAACCACCAGTAGCACAGAAGTGGGTTTCGGGATCGACGTCAATCGACCAGATGGCACCCTGGTGACCTTCCAACGTACCTAATCTTTCACCGTTGGACGAGTACCAGATCGAGGCGGCGTTATCTTTGGATACAGAAAACAATAAGTCTCCTTCTCTGTTGTATTTCACTTGCGTTAAGGAACGCTCGTGTCCCATCAACTTGATTGGTCTCATGATGTTCTATTATATATGTTACGGAGTCTAGGTTCCTATTGTAGGGTTAAATTTTTCATTTTTCCATCATTTTTTTCACTGATGGGAGTGCGTATAACAAAAGGTCGTGTAAGTGGGTCAATATCTATACTTCCATGGCACAAGTCTAACACACGTCTTCAACCTCGACCGTCAAGCCGTCGTGGTCGCCGTAGTCCAACTTCAACTTACGGTTGAAGAGTTCAAAGAGCCATTCGTTACAATTTTTCGTCGTTGCTGGGTCGTATCTGCCTTTACTCATCTCGTCTCTGACAAATGCATGCTGAGCATCGTTGATTTCGATAAACGTCATCTCGACATTGTTCTTTCTCAATTCGCTTCTGATCAAGTCTCTGCCCTCTAAGGGAACGTGGTTGTCCTTGCATCCAAAAATCATGATGATTTCGCCCTTGATTTCTCCACATCTCTTTAACGAGTCGTCGTTTTCGCCCTTGCCGAGCGCGTGGTTATGGATATCGGTAGCAAAGAAACACACGGCGGCCTTGACGCGAGGGTCCAATGCCGCACGGAACGCTAAGTGGCCTCCGAGACACATCCCGGTGGCGCCGACCTTACCGTTGAAGGTAGGTAACGAGAACAAGTAGTCAATTGCCAAGGTGTTGTCCTCGTCATATGACTTCAACTCCTTGGTGATTTTGTACAAATTGCCCTTGTCGGTGCCCTCGACATCGTAAGCCAAAGGTTCAGGCGACTCAAAGTTGTGGTATATCGATGGACACACCACAATAAAGCCCTGGCCGGCGATATCTTTGGCGAATCTCGACACGGGCCCGGTGACCTGGTAGATTTCGGAGTACACAACGACACCGGGGAACTTGACCTTGGGGTAGTTGATGATCTTGGGGTGGTACACGTACAATCTCATGGTGGTGCCATACGACGTCTGGACATCGTGATACGTTTCTTCGATTAACATGGTTGTAACTTCTAACTCGTGGGCTTGCTAGATAGGTGTTGGTGCAGGGCTCGACCTGCGATCATTTGAGTTTTTTTGGGAGGGAAAATGTCGGGCCCACTGCTCGCGACCGGCCCCAGATCGGGATGTCCTAGGCATCCGCCTAAACCCTAATGGTTCTCTACTGATAGTGGAGTGTTGTTTAGCACGGTTTGCATTGATATAACTATGTACGTATCACAAACAGGATACTACTGGGAGACGTCGGCTGTCGGCGGCTGATAATGTTGTGGGGGAGCCGCTGGAGTAAGCTCCAGGAGACGCCGCTGGAACTACCGGTTTCCCCAAGGTTCCCCATGTTTTCCACTTTCTCTCTCTATCTACTTTTTAGCGCCTCCTGAAGCAGCAGCGGCGGCACGTCTGGCATCGGCTAAAAAATGGGTTAGTAATTTGATACGGGGGGTGTTATAATTGATGACTTTTGGTTTACTTACCTTCGGCCTGCTTCTGTCTCATTCTGTCGGCATCGGTTTCCATTCTCTTGGCGGGATCGCCCTTCTTTTGGCCCTTGGCAGCGTCCTGTTGCTTCTTCAAGTTCTTTGCCCTGGCAAGATCTCTCTGGTTTCCTCTGGCCATGATGGTCGGTTGCTGATTCAATTAGAGTATTGGGTTACGATAAGAAAAAAGTCAATACAAAGATAGCAAACTTTCAAGTTATGTCTTCCTTATCTGAGCCTATCGGCGCGGCGGTGGTTTGGATCGATCTACCGTTTCGAGAGGGAGCGGGTGGACAATTGTCCACTTGGACGTTACTGGTGCAAGGTGAGACTTGGGATGTGTGTCACGTGCGCATGATTGATCTTGCTTATATAATCTGTACAACGGGTCTTCCTGACTTCTAACACTACTTACTTCTCTTCCAACTCGGTGACAAGACCACGGTCAACCTTGGGGTCGTATGGCGTCAACAAGAACTTGGAGAACTTCTTCAAGTTGTTGATACCTCTGATTTCCGAGCCCAAGAGCGGCATCTTGACCAAGTGGTAGTCTTCGTATAACTCGGCCATCTGGTCCAAGTACTTCTTCTGCATCTTCCATCTCGAGACACATCTCTTACATGGCTCTTCATCGTCGTCAGCAAACAAGAGCTGGTTGACCACGATGGAGTTGACGTCCATCTGGTACGACGACAATTCCTGGATCATTCTCTCGGTTTCGTACAACGACAAGAACTCGGAAATGCACACACACACAAACGTAGTCAAATCCGGGTTGGTGAACTGTTCGTTCACCTCGCTGACGTTCTTTTGCACTTCGTTCAACTTGGCAAACATGTCCTGTTGACTGCCGGCACCGCCGCCCAACATGCTCATCATGGGGCCCAATTTGCCCGACAACTGCTGGAACTTGGACAACAACTTCTGCAAAGTCGAAGGCAACTGTAAGAATCTTAATGTGTGACCGGTTGGAGCCGTGTCAAAGATGATGGTCTTGTAGGCAATGGCGTCCTTGGCTTCCGGTTCGTTCTCGTCGACTTTCTGCGACTTGATGTGTTTCAAGACTTCCATGAAGGAAAGAGCTTCGTCAATACCTGGGATGGAGCCGGTCATGTCGCTCATCATGCTTTTGAGAGGGTCGTTGGGGTCGTTGTTGTATTGCTGTGCTTGTTGTTGCAAATCAGACATGGCGGCGTCCGGGTCGATTTCCATACACGATAAGTTGGGCAAGCCCTCGACCTTTCTAGCGTCCTTGCCAAACTTCTGACAGAAAGCATCGGATAAGTTGTGGGCCGGGTCGGTCGAGATCAACAAGAACTGTTCGTTGGGCTTGTTCAACGCGAGCTGGACAGCGATCGACGACGACGTCGTGGTCTTACCGACACCGCCCTTACCGCCAACAAAGATCCACTTCAAGGTATCTTGTTTGACAATCGATTCCAAGGTAGGTTCCAATTCAAAGTCCATTCTGTAACTGTTTACTGGTGGTGGTATGTGTGCTTTCTATGGGAAAACCCACTGATTTCGAGAGCGGGTTTTGACACGACACGGTGTGTTGTCCTGCACATAATCGATGTCTTTAACAAAGCGTTCCAGAATGTTCGTGATGTTGCCAAAAAAAGCCATGTGTAATAAAAAGGTATCTATAAAGTTCCATAAAAAAGATGCAAAAAAAGTGTAGCGAGGTTGTATGTGTATGTAGGCTTTCACATAATGGTGCAGCAGCCGGATTCCGGTTTGGGTTCGTGTTGTTGTTTTTGTTTTTGTTGTTGGCGTTGACGTGTTGCGCCGCTTGTCGTGTTGTTAGCCCCGTCAGTTGTGGTGACAACTACCACCTGTTCAGTCTTTTCCAGAGCATCCTCGACTCCAGAAGGCGTAACTTCGGGAGCCCTGGCGGAAGACTTGCCTGAAAGAGCAGTGAAAACAGACGAGCGTCTCTTCTTGGTGCGGCTGCCGATGGAAATGATCGAATGGTGGCGTTCTTTGAGAGCCGAAACCACCGAGTTTTGTCTTTTATGCACGGCGGTAGAAAGTGGCCGACTTCTTGTGTCGAGAATATGGCTCACCAACGGCTCGAAGGCCTCGGTGATGTCCATGCCCAACTTGGCCGAGCATTCGACAAACTTGACCGCACCAATGGTTTCGGCCAAACTGAGACCTTCCTCGAACGAGACTTGTCTCGCCTCGTCCCTATCGGCCTTGGTGGCCACCAATGCCACCGGCGGGAGGTTTTCGCGAATATACGGAAGGCGCTCAAACACTTCCTCGATGTACTGGAAGGAGTCGTAGTTGTCAATGGCATAGACAAGCATGATGGTTCCCGCGTTGAGGATATGCTTTTTTCTCGAGGACGAGTAGCTGTCGACCAACGCCGTGGTGTCCAAGATGGTGATTTCATTGTACTCGGTACCGGTCTGGATCACCTTGGTGTACAAGTCTTCGAGTGAAGACTCGACATCCATGAACTGGTTGCGGAGATAGTACATGATAAGTGATGACTTGCCAGCAGCCTCATCTCCAAGCACACATATGTCGAACTCGTTCTTCAATGCTTTTAGACTGTCCATAGATAGTAAAAGAACCAAAGTCTGGTGGGTGTAGAGAAAATGTGGCTGGGACCAGGGATTGTACTGCCTTATATCAGGAAAAGTAGAGAATTATGCAAAGTTTCTCCTCTAATTTATTTTGCACTTGTACTGGGTTTTTTTTACAAATTAACACCTTCCACAGACTGTTTTCTGGGATTGTTGGAACTTTAAAAGAAATAAATAACGGTTTTTTAGCAGAAAAATGAGCAGTCCGTGCAGCACCGAAAAAAAAAAGAAATTTCCCGGATTCGGAAATCAGACACGATTTGAGTGTCACACTTTTATTGCTGAGAACAGTAAGATAACGCATCTTGGATTATGGCAGATACGAATTGGCGCCAGCGCGCCATGGCAACAGCCGTTTTTTGCATGCCTACACAAAAAAGCCCGTAGAAAAAAAAAACTCCCCCAGGTCTCCAGGCATCGGTCTCCACAGTCCCTCTTGATGGCCCCTGGCTGACGGTGGTCTAAAATAGAAAACCATTCGTCCTACAATCATAACCATTCCTGTCCACCGTCTCCTCAAGTTTCACTTCCATGCATGGTTTATGAAACATGGCCTGATGTATGCCGGCTATCTTCCAACTTAGTAACCACATACTCGCCCCTGACTGTACCCAAACACGGTTGTCGGTCCAATTTTTGTTCTTCTGACAAGGAAAAAAATTTTCATCCTGTCATGCTCCAAAAAAATATTTTTGTCGCCGATCTGGAAACCTAGGATTTATCGGCACCAATTACACTTTGTCTGCAAATTACACTTCTATAGTCGATTTAGTTCCGGGGATGATATTTATTTCCTTTATACATTTTTTTACGAATAGTCTTCGTCGTCGGAGTCCAAGTACTGTGCGTAGTCCTCCACCGATCCAAACACTGGCAAGCCCTTGAGCTTGGCCTTCTTTGATTTCTTCTTCTTCTTGTCGTCGTCGTCGTCGTTGTCGTCGCTTCTCGAACGCTTCTTTTGGTCAGTTTCAGAATCAGCTTCTTCTTCGTCGTCGTCTTCGTCTTCTTCGTCTTCTTCGCCGCCCAACAACTTGCCTTCGACCTCAGAATCGTCAAACTCGTCTTCTTCGTTGATTCCAAACATCTCACCTTCACCTTCCAACTCTTCGTCGGCTTGGTCAAATTTATCAAAGTCGTTAGGAACATCTCCGTCTTCGTCACCATCGGCTTCTTCCAATTCACCTTCGCTCATGTCGGAGAAATCGGCCTCGTCAAAGTCGGAAAAGTCGTCATTGTCGGAAGCATCTTCAACTTCGGGTCTCGACTTGACCAAAGCGTCCCAGATTTCTTCATCATCTCTCTCGGCGGCTTCCTCGTCATCGCTGATCTCGGCTTCAGCAGCCTTGACCGTCTTTATCTTTTCTTTCCTGTTGATGAAGTACTGGTGGAAGAACCTTTCGTCAGGCTGGATGTCTTCAAGCTTCTTGTTGGCCCAGTTCTGGGTATTGACTGGATCGTCTTTGCTCAACACGTTGGTGGCTCTCACCAACAACGAGCCGGTGTGTTCACCTCCCAAAGGCTGCATAATAGACGAACCCTTGACGTTCGCCTTCTGCTTGGCGTTCTTGTAAACAAATCTGTCCAAGAAGTGTGCCAATGTGTACAATCCCAAGTCAGGCTTAGGCTGTGACTGTCCTGTAAGCAAGGATTCCGCATATATGGCAACAGTAGGATGGTAGTGGTTCATGAATTGACTCAATTCCCACAACGACGATTTGTCGGCATGAGCAAACTTTGGATCACGCTTACGACTGTCGTATTCCTCAACCACTTCGGTCTTTTCTTCTTCGCCGTCAGATTCAGGATCAGGTCTGGATGCATGTTCTATCATCAAATCTTGGATCTGCGAATAGATCTTGGACAATTCCATCAACAAGAACAACATACCGGCAATGGCACCAACGTTGATCCAGTGGGAACAGATCTGGAGGATTCTCTTGACAAATGCCAACACTCTAGGCACGTTCTTTGTGTCATTCTTCAAGGACTTGAACAACAAGTTCAAGTAAATACCTTGCTTGGATGATTGCACCAAACGTGGATCCAATAACGATTCGTACAACGTTCTGTAGTATCTGTCGGCATCCAACTTCTGTTCGGTAATGATATGGTTGACCAACACCAATGCTTGAACGGATGTGTTGAAGTTGGTCGAGTGGGTGATCTTGAATAAGGTATCCAAGTGCTTGTGGAAAACTTCGTTCGGTAAGTTGGAGAATGGGAAGGCACGGTTCAACCCAGTTAATAATGCTGAGAACAAACGGGTATTCTTTTCTTCGATGATTTCACTCTCGGTCTTTTCTTCAACCTTGACCGATTTTCCACCCTTCTTACCCTTCTTGAATGTCTTACGGTTGTTCTTACGGCCCTTTTCACTCTTTCCAAGTGTGGTGTCTTCCTTGGGGTCTTTGTTGTAGGAGTCGTTTTCGACCAACACCTTTTCAAATAAGGCAAAGTAGGTCTTTACCAATAAGTTGGCCAAGTCTTCTTCTCTTCTGGTCAAAATGGTCTGGTTCAAGGTGGTAATGGAGTAGTACTTGGCATGGTAGTCGCTCTTGGTCTGGAAAACAATGTCAACCACGGCTTCAGTCACAATCTTTTTCATGGCAGGATGGGCTTGCTCAAGCTGTAAAATTTGATACGAAGTTTTGGAGGCAACCTTGTTGTCAATGTCACCCAACTTATTGACACCGATTTTCAACAAGTTGGCTTCTTGTTCGGGTTTAGCCTTCAATAAGTCAAACAAGTGACTGACGACGTTCATTCTAATGTGAAGAATAGGATCGTGCGATAACTTTTCCAAGATCGAGATCAACTTAAAGTAGGCCTTCTTCAAATAGTCCTCAAAGTAGAAAGTGGCCAAGTCGATGTCGCTCAACGTCTTGGTCAATGGCTGCTTTTCGAAGGCAATCAATTTTCTGTCTGGTAAAACACCGTTGAGTAATAAATCCTTCAATGCATTGATGGACTGTAATGCAGCAGTTCTCGACTTCTTTTCACAGTAACCTAAAAGAGTGTCGAATGTCTTGATGTTATGCAATGGGGCTTCTTGAATCAACAAGGTCAAGGCCGAAATTTTATCGTTCAAAGTACCGTCAGACAAGATCTGGGACAAAAACTTCTTCTGGGAATTGTTGGATGCAAATTCTTCCAAGTATGTCTTGTTTTCTTTGTCAATGATGGTTTTGGCTCTTTCGAGTAATCTTTCTCTAGCAAATCTGTCCAATTTTTCTGGTGCTTCGGTAGAAGTGGCTTTGGTGTAGTTACTGTACCAGTCAGTACGAGGTGGAACAACTAATTTGGTAGACAGAACGGTTGCAACATCGGTGATTTTGTCGGCATCCTTCTTTTTCTTGATAGACACTTCTTGAACTTGAGCTCCGGAATCGGAATCGGAGTCGGAGTCGGAGTCGGATTCTTCAGATTCGGATTCTGAACTCGATTCTTCTTTCTGTTTTTCTTCGACTTCTTCAACTTGTTCGGATTCTTCCTCCTCGGATTCTTCATCTTCTACTTCTTCGGATTCTTCTTCCTCTTCGTCTTCTTGTTCCTCTACCAAGTCTGGAATTTCAGCTTCGTCATCTTCGATGACAACGGCTTCGCCATTGCCCAAGCCAATACCCTTCATGAATTGGGACAAATCGTTGCCAAAAGCCTTGTCTAACCTAGAATCGTCGTTGAATTCCTGTTCACTTTCTTCTCCATCTTCTATACCCTCTAATAATGCCAAGTCTTCTTCAGTGGCACCAAGAGCTAACGCTTCTCTGCGCAAGACATCGTCTTCGGAATCTTTGGTAGTATCTTTCTTTGAGACTTCTTTCTTTGGGGTGTCTTTCTTTGAAGCTTCTTTGGCGGTCTCTTTCTTTTTAGAAGCCTTCTTCTTGGACTTGTCGTTCTTTGGATTCATCTTCTGTGAAATCTTGTCCTTCAACGAGGACAAGTTCAACTTTGAGGTATCCATTGCGGCCGTTATCTGTTCGTACTATCTGGAGAATATGCGATGCTCATCTCCATAATATTCGAGTCGAAAAAATTTTGGTGATGTTTGGTGTGCGCACGACCCACGATAAAACCCCATATTTCAACCAGTTTAAAAGGACTTATCTGCTGATGTTAATATAAATAGAGGTATTTGGGGTGAATTGACTAGTGTTCCGGTTTGTGCTTGCAAAATCGTGAAAAAGTTTACATATTAACAAAAGTTTCCTGTTTTTTTGCAAAAGTATAAAAATAACAATTTGTAGTTAGTCACTGTTTCAGACCGGCATTACCGATAACCGATGCTTATGTCGGCTACTGATACAAATTGACGATGAGCGGAACATTTGCTTCTACATTCCTTCTTTAGTTGTCAGCTCACGTTGTAATTGCTCTGCGTAGTGCTGGGTGACGTTGCTTCGTATCACGCGATTATTCCGGCCGGTACATTGTCTCGGAAAAACTAAAGATCAGATGGTGGAATTGTTGCGAAGATAATCCCGAACCGTGAAAAGCAGATTGTTGTCATTAGTGAACAACCATCCTTTTCTATCGGTATGACATTTACAATAACAGAGACATGGCCCCCCACAGAAACCCTGGCGGGTGCAAGAAATACCGCCGAGCCCTGCCACTACATCTTTTCCAAGGCTGCGCTCGGTGACGGGTCGTATTCGACCGTGTGTGAGTGCAAGAATACGGTGACGGGCCAGCACTATGCCGCCAAAATGTACTCCAAGAGGCTTGTTTATGGGTTGGAAGAGATGCTCCAGAACGAGTTTCACATCTTGAAAACGGTGTCTATGGGCCATCCCAACATATTGACTCTCATCGACCACTTTGAAACGAAGGACTACTTGTACTTGATAACGGACTTGGCGCTGGGCGGCGAGCTCTTCCATCGAATCACAGAAAGCCCCAGCGGCAAGTTGCCGGAACAACAAGTACGGGAAATAGCGACCAAGTTGGTCGCTACCGTCGACTACTTGCACAACAACAAGGTCGTCCACCGTGATATCAAGGCCGAGAACTTGCTCTTCCAAAACAAAAAGACCAACTCGATCTTGATTGCCGACTTTGGCCTCTCACGGATACTCGAGCCTCACGAACAGCTCCATGACCTCAGCGGCACCCTCAGCTACATGGCGCCGGAGATGTTGACGCGGGAGGGCCACGATTTTGCCGTTGATGTGTGGGCTATCGGTGTGGTGGTGTACTTTATGTTGTGTGGATACATGCCGTTTGACTGTGACAGAGACGACGAGACCAAGAAGATGATTTTGCTGGGCGACTATGTGTTTGAGCCGGCCGAGTACTGGGACCATATTTCGCCTGATGCCAAAGATTTCCTAGCCAGCTGCTTTGTGGTGGACCCCACCAAGAGGCCGTCCACCCACCAATTACTCATGCATCCGTTTGTCGGCACTCTCTCTTCCCACAACAGCCACCTTTCGCTTTCCCGGTTGAAATCGAAACCGAGCAGCATGTCGCTTCCCAAACTGCCCACACGCCAATTGCGGTCCATCTCCTCGACCAACCTTCTCTCTGCACTCTCTGTCAAGCTAACCCAGCTTGAGAAGTCGCGGAACTTGTCGTTGAAGGACGGCGTCTCCATGAGAGGCGCCTTCTGCGAGTCGCCCGACCAGGTGTCGCGCTTCACCACGCCCATGACCTCGGCTGCAGTGTCCAGGGAAGCTTCCTATAACGACATGGCCCCACACAACTCCATAGCATTAAAAATGGCCACCAGTCACAGCGACGGGTACCAGGCCAAGTTCTTTATATAGTTCTCCCCCCAGATAGTTTTGATGTACAGCGCTTTTGGCACGCGCGCGTGCCCACAGTCCCAAACCTGAGTTTTTTTTTTTGTTTTTCCGTAATCACATCCCACGATTCAATTGTTGTCACAACCATACACGTAACCCAAACAAAGATATGCTTGATGCCCAGTTCGATGTATGATATTGGCGAGGACACATTGCCTGCAGCGGTGCAACATGTAGTGGTGCCGCTAGATAACCACTTGAAACCGCGCGAAGAGCGCGACTACAAAGACGTGTACCCCGACCTTGACGAGACCGCCCAGTTGATGGTGTTTGTGAGAGAAGAAGAAAACGACGACGACGTAGACATGGACGGAGAACAGGACTACAAATCCACAAGCCGTCTGGGCTACTTCCCCATCGACTTGAAGAAACCGGTGTTCCACAAGATCGCCAACAACAGCGGCTCTGATGTACACCACAAGTTCTCCAAGCTGATCATCGAGTACGGATTCCAGGAGCACACCACCTCGAGAAACAGCAAGAAGATAGAAACATCGTACATACGGCCATTCCAGCTCCTGCAACAGAACCAGGCCGACCATGATGACCTTAGCATCGAGAGATTGATCGAGCGCAAGAAGAACCAAGTCGAGTACGACATTGACGAACAGGACGCACTCTTCTTGAAAGAGAGAAATGAAAATCCCAACAACTACGTCAAAGTGCTCCCAGAAGTGTTTGAGATCTTGATCACGACGTTGGAAAACGAATGGGATGTCCTAGAACACAAAATGCACTCGATAATGACCAACGGCGGCATGGGGATGATCCTGAACGAAAACTCCAATAAGCTCCTCACGTTGGACCAGGAAACCAGTAACGAAAAGTATGGAAATGACGACGGCATAGTACCCGGATCGATATACGACCAGAAGTGTGCCGTGTGCAATGACAGTGACTGCGACAACTCGAACGCGATTGTGTTTTGTGATGGATGCGATATTGCCGTGCATCAGGAATGTTATGGCATTGCATTCATTCCCGAGGGCCAGTGGTTATGCCGCAAATGTATGATTAACCGAAACAGAAACACCGACTGTGTGTTTTGTCCCTCCAAAACCGGCGCGTTCAAGCAGCTCGATAACAGTTTGTGGAGTCACGTCATTTGTGCATTGTGGATCAACGAATTGTACTTTGCCAATCCGATATACATGGAGCCTATAGAAGGTATGGACTTGGTCCCAAAGAGCAGATGGAAGCTCAACTGTTATATCTGCAAGCAGCGAGTCGGAGCGTGTATCCAGTGCGCTAACCGAAACTGCTTCTTAGCATACCACGTAACATGCGCCAAGCGCGCTGGACTTTACATGGAAATGACGAAGGGCATACAAGGTGCAGTTACGAATAAGCTTACCTTGAAAACGTTTTGTGAAAAGCACTCGCCCAACAATTCGGATTACGATGGCGTAATCGCGGGAATACACCGTACGAGATTATTCTACCGCGATATGAAAATCTTAAATGAACAGAATGCCAAGTTATCCAACAACCAGAAGGCTGCCAACAAATTGAACATCTTCAAGTGGAAAACAGAATACAACACCCCAATCGCACCAAAGTTATTTAGCGACATTTTGTATCAGCTCATGCTTCACTTGAAAGTTGACACCCATACCCAAGTAGCCAATGAAAAAGTGATTAAACAGTTGTCCTTGCATACGAGCAAGCCCCGGGGAAAAGTTCTCGGGGAAATAAGGGACATCAGCAACGAGATCTGTCGATACTGGTGCTTGAAGCGAGAGTCAAAGCGAGGAGCTCCGTTGATTCGGAAGGATAACAACTTGATGGCTAGTTCAATCTTATACAACAACATTGCTCTGGCAATGGGCGATGGTCAAGAGTACGTTATGAACCGGGATCATTTCGAGGTGGACGACAAAGTTAATTTTGCCAAGCTCTTAATGGAAGATCTCAACAAGGTAATTGGTTTGAATCAACAGGTGGTGGAGCGACAAGTAATTAGCCGGCAGATCCATGAAACCGACTTCGGGATGGTCGACTCAGTTTACTTTCCTACCAAGAAATTTATCGAGCACATCCTTGACAAGCTTGGTAGACATGACAATAGTGGGATTCTCTATGAATACAAGGTCAAGAAAGAATCGGACGGTCCATCGTTAGTTATGAAGGATATTGTCGAGAAAAACCGGCGGTACCAGTACGACGGTCTCGAAGCATTCCGGGAGGACGTTGAGGGTTTCGGACGGGTATTGGTCGGAGAAAATAAATCCACCAGTTCTGCTGTCAAGACGTGGAAGAAGTGGAAACGGGCATTCGACGGGCTATTGGTCCCACCTGAAACAGAGGTCGATATGTCGCACATGTTGCAAAAGAATTTGGATGTAACGGGCGACCATATCCGATTCAAACCGTACGATGTGCACCGAGCCCTTGAAGAAAATGATTTGAGTGAGGTGGAAGACTTGGATGTGGAGGATGATCAGAAGTTGCAACGGTTTTTGCACGGTTAAACTTTTTTGTAAGTACGGTGGTGCGTTAAAAGCGCAATGTATGTTTTTTTTTTTAAAACCCGGCACCGGTCGATAATTTTAGAGTACTTTTTCGGCACACGGCCCGAAAACGCCAATCCTTCTACATGGTCACTATAAGCGAGGGGGAGGGGCGCATAAGGAAACGTGCTTACCGAGCTGAGGTGGGGCCCAAGAACCGACGACTGGGAAACCGGAGAGACGGCGCCGGCGATCGTTCCTACAATATTATTTTTGTTCGTTTTATTTTCCAGCGTGTTCCGTGTTTATTGAAACGACGGTACCTGATGTAGCGTTTTCGTTTATCTCAGACCACTTCTGCAGAGTACATCCTCGGAAGCATCTCTCTACCATCTCCGGTGGGATGGTATCCTTCAAAAAAAAAAACCTAAAAGTCGGGAGTGGGTGGGTGGGGGGGGGGAAAA